>JAQZBX010087277.1:0-12901 GCA_029593785.1 Cabassous unicinctus
CATGTCCACTTTAGATGATCTCTTCTCTGCAGAAGAACAGGGACACATTAGAAGAGCGGCTCTGAAGGCCTGGGAGGATGATCACCCAGTAGCCCAGGGGGACCCAGAGGGGAGCAGAAGTTTCCCCTCCAGGAGCCTAACTGGGAACACGATAAGGCTGCCCATAAGAATAATACGAGAGATCTAAAAAGTATAATTGTCCAAGGAATTAGACATGCTGTCCCTGAGAGTCAGAATTTAAATAAAACTTCAGAAGCAAAACAAGAAAGAGAAGAAACTCCCACAGCTTTCTTGAATAGGCTAAAAGATTTGGTGAGAAAATATTCAGGCTTAGAAATAAATGATCCAGCGGCCAAAAACCTACTTAAAGTATACTTTGTAACTAACTCATGGCCTGATAGTAATAGAAAATTACAAAAGATAGAAGGCTGGGCAGGCAAGCCCCTGGATGATTTATTACCTGCAGCTCAGCAAGTGCATGTAAGAAGGAATGAAGAGGAGAGGAAAGAACACACCAAGGTGACGATGCTTTAAAACTGCAGCAGGAAGGACAGACCAAGTTAATGCCGCGAACTGTACAGAGGCCTAGTGCTGGAAGGGGCAAAAGACTTCCCTTTCGGGGACACGGCAACCAAGCCCGGTCCCCAGACCAGGAAGGGAATGCCCCGCATCTCCCGCTACCTCACTGTGGCTGTGGGAAAGAAGGTCATGTGAGGAGGGACTGCCCAGAGAGGACAATGGAACAAAAGATCTCCTCTCTGACAGAATCGGAGGGTGGAGGGAGTCAGGGGTTCAAGGCAGACCCCCACCCAGGCCCCGTGGTAAATTTAAAGGTGGGGAATAAAAAGGGTACCCTTGCCTTCCTGACGCAGGTGCAGCCAGATCCTCCCTTATCACCTCACCTCAGGGGCCAAGCTGAGCGAGACGAAACTCATGGGCTCAGGGGAAAAGGAGAACATCTTGTTGTTCCTTTTATAAAACCATCACAAATCAAATATAATCAAGAAACCTACGTAGGACAATTTCTTTTCATCCCTGAGGTGGGATCAACTTATTGGGTAGAAACATGATCACAAAATTAGGCCTAAATTTAACAGTCGAAGGAGCAAAGATTATTCCACTCTTCCCCTCCAGCTCCGTGTTATGAAAGAGGAAGAAGGCAGTGACACTGACCCACAGGTCTGGGCTGGACCGCGGCATAGAGGAAAAGTAGACGCACCCCGCCTAAGGATCACGCTAAGTGGAACTCAAACAGAAGACAGAAAACAGTTTTTGGAGGATGGGAGAGAAATAATAAATAACGCCATTGCCGGGGGAATCCTAAGTCATCTTCACCAGGACAGCCACCAGGATGCCCACAACTTCTGCGACGCTGTTCTGACTTATTATGCGTGCATTGGACTGTAGTCTGTAGGCCGCCAAGGAGCAAATGAAGGTATCATCTATAAAAAGCAAACAAAGTCTGAGGAGCAAACCCCTAAGAGGGCGACCCCCAGGGCTCAGACCTTTTCAAGGCATTCAGGCAGGCGTCACTGAAGTACTGCCAATGAGAAAACGAAAGCACCTCCTGGTGCTTACTGACCGTCTCACTTCACGAGTGGAAGTCACCCAGTTCCTGACGGGACTGCACAAACTGTGATTAAAATGCCATGAGAACGCCTTATCCCTAAGCACGGACTCACTGAAACACTGATTCAGATAACAGGACCCATTTCACAGTTCGAGTTCTACAAAGGTTAATGACTTAGTCTTGGTCATGCAAGGTCTGCTAGAGTCAAAGCGAAAAATACAGTCACAAAGCAAAGGAAAAGCACTAGGGACATTTTGGTAATAAGCCAATAATTTTTTAAAAAATTAAAATTATTGTGCAAAACTGCATAGCCACAGTGCAAATTATAGTAACCAAAAGGAATCTTCAAAGAAATCTTTTAAATGTTACCTTACAGTTAAACTTGTTTTGTAAGGGAATGAAAATTATCGCAGTAAGCCCTGTGTTTCCGTGTCAAACTGTTCGTGTCTGCCTGTTTGCTCAGTGTATGACCCCATACATCAGGCTGATATCAGATGAGCAGATGAGGGTTCTTAGATGAGCTACATGTGAATAACTATTCCCAGAGCCCAACTTAGGCTAAGCAGGATGGAAACGTAATATAGAAATCCAAATACAGAAACTTGAGAAAGAAAAAGGTTTTCCTGAGTCTTCAACCTGCCTTGTCCCCAAGGCGGCTCTTCACAAAAGCTGTGGGAAAAAGACAAGGTGTCACAGATTGAAACTCTGTCTTCTAAACGGGGAATTAAAAATCATAGTTTGTTCTGCAATTCCTCAATTTAAACCTTTCAACAGCCTTAAAATAAGGGTGGTTAATAACCCTGTTACCAAATATCAACAAGTGAAGAAAAAGTCCTGGAAAGCTATAGAAAGATCTTTAAAAACAGTTTTCCAGAACCCGGCAGTGAATGCTTTTAAGAGTATTTACAGCTTATAATTTTAATAAAGGAGTTTTGGCCTCCTGTAAAAGAAAGAGGGAGGCATTCCTTGCATAAACTATAACAGTTTTGATTTTATTTAGCTTGAGTGTTATCTCCCTAGGTTTATGAAATACCAGTATATAAATGTATTAAATCCTTAAGGTGATGAAAGTTAAGTTTATACCTAATGAAATTAAGTTAAAGAAATGTAGATCTGCCCTCTTTTAAATGGATAAAGTAAATTCCATTGGCTGCTAACTGTAATCTAAAGTAAATTAAGCAGTCTGTGTGGCTGTGGCCAGTTACAGAGAGTTTGTAAAAAGCGTCTCCTAAACTGAAGCATCTGAGTGGCTGGTTCCAGGAAGCCGTTACTAACTAAAAGCCCGAACTGATGTTAATGGCAAGAAGTGACTTCACAGCAGCGAGACCTGGCAGAGGCCACCTCAATCTACACATTCAAGTGGTAGTATCAAAAGATAAACTCGATTCCATTAGGAATCTTCAGTTTTCATTTAAAAAAATAAAAATGGAAAGCTTTTCCTGTACTGCTAAAGTAAAATGCCTGCTACTTAGCGTCTTCACGGTAAAAGTGTAAGAAGTAAAACACATTGGAAGGGTTTAAAAAGTGTATAAATATGAAGAGAGAGACTTCAGCATCGTCAAATTCTCTTGTGCATCCAAACCAGACCTTCAATACACTGCAGGTTTCCTCTCCTTTTGAGTTACTGGCTAGGTTGGTCACTGACCCCTAAAACAATAAAAGTGTCCCACTGCATCTCTGGTTGTGCTCCTGAAGTGGATGGAGACTCCCTTACAGTTTCAAACTCCTGCAGCAGCCAACGATGGCTCGATATGGCCAAAGGTACAATGGATATCACCTCCAGGCTGGCACTGTTTCATGGTGCTGAACGGTACTGTGCACCAGGCCAGTGGAATACTGGAACCTACTTTCCTAGCTTCTCTCTAGGGTCAACGGTGCTGCAGCATGCTGGCTGTGTGAAGGACACACCAAGTGAGCAATGATCACCAGAGGACTGTGAGGAGAACTTAAACACAATTGGCATTATGTCCTGCTCCCATGGAGAGATAACATGTAAGGTATTGCAAACCTGAAACTTAAATCTACTAATTACAGCTAAAAAAAACAAAAACAAAAAAACTTATGCATCGAGTAGTACATTAATATTAAGTACTGCACCTATATCCTATTCTAAATATATGCCTGATGATTATAGTTATAGCTTTTCTATTCTAGATCATATGCAGAGGGACACTGAACACGTTAGAAGTCCTGGTAAACTTCATTTCCTAAGTAGTTAATGAATATGCTTAACCCAGGTATCCCTCTTAGCCCTTGTTCCAGAAAGTCTTAGAAATCGACTGGGATTCCCATACTCCCTGGTATCCACCCTCCTCAGGGAAAGATAAAAAGATAAGCCAGGAGCTTAAAAGACAGCTTACCAAACTGATGCTAGAACCTGGCTTGCCTTGAACTAAATGCCTGCCACTTGCACTGTAAGAGTTAGGGTGAAACCTAGGAGAGACCTAGTCTGCCCCCACCTGCAATCCTGTTTGGACACCCTTGTCCTGCTAAGATAGGATCTCCTTTTCAACAGGAAAGCAAAGAGAACTGTTTAAGAAAATAAGCACACTCCCTTGCTTTAACTCTTTCCTCTCCACAGAAAAAAGCCCCGATCGCCCAGACTCCTCCTCTTGGACTCCCCGTCCACAAGTTCCAGCCTGAAGACTGGGTCTTCATGCACACCTGGAAGGAAGATAAACTAACTCCTAACTGGGAGGGTCCATTTCAAGTTTTACTGACCACAGACACTGCTGTAAGAACTGAAAAAAAGCTAGACCCATTACACCTGCGTCAAAGGACCTACCTCTACTCCCCCACCTGGACCTGAAACTCCTTCCTACCAGACTGTGACCACAGAGAAGCAAAGCCCTTTACACCTGACCTTCAGACCCTCCAAACCTAAACCCATCCCAACATGAGTCCCCCTTTCCTTCTACCCTTACTCAGCCTTCTGTGTAGACAGCCCCTCACTTACACGACTGTAACAGTCACCCAGCCTGATCTCTGTGCTCTGAAAGGAGTCCATCCTCTTGTAGACGCCTCGGGGACCAAAGGGCACTGACCTCCTCCGACAAATATCTGTGCCCAGAATCTAAAGAGGTGGGAGAGAGACCCCTGTGGGGCGTGGCAAGCTGTTTAGCAGAACACACAGTTCAAAGGTTAGACCTATGCTAGCAGAACAAGGGGGAGTCTGTGTAATGATAGGAGAAAGCTGCTGCACTTATATTCCAAACAATACCGCCCCGAATGGGTAGGTTACCCAAGCCCTGCGAGGTCTCACAGCCTTATCTGAAGAATTAGCCAAAAATTCCAGGAGAGACACCGAGCCACGGACCAGTCAGTTTGACTCTCCCTTCTCTGGGCCTTGGTCTCAGCCATGTCAGCCGGAGTCTTTGGTGTACTCATTGTCGTACCCTGCCTAGTGCCTTGTTTCGTTGCCCTAATGCAACGAGCTGTTCAAGAGATGCACGCAGTCCCCACGGGGGACAATCTGAACCCATGATGTTGCTTAAACAAAAACCTGCCAATTACCTGGATCGAGAAAAAACAGGTGAATCGGTATATAACGAGTAGTGTGGGAGGAGTCCAATAAACTAAAAAGAGGGGGAATTGAGAGAAATGGAACCAAAGGTGGTCTCTTGTCAAACGGAATTGCCTGCTCCCGCCCAACTCACCCTCCCACATTCCTTTCTGAGTCCTACCTAACCCTCCCATACGCTTGTCCAAGCCTTAATCACAAGTTATGCCCCACATTCCCACACAAGCAAAAGGTAGCTCATTTCCCAGAAACCCGCACCAGTAAACGCGTCACTCGGTGATTGGGTTAGTTTTCCTGCCTAAGCTTGTAAGCCCACAACTCCCAGCCAATGGGAGGTGGGTAAGGCTGGGGAGGGAGGGAAACGGGACACTGCGTCAGGGGAAAGATAGAATCTGTTCTTGCACTGATCCCGTGCACTTGCCCCCTTCCGTTAGCCTGGGCGAGCGCCTTCTCATGAGGAAGAAAGAAATTACTGCTGCCTCTAGTCAACTCTGTCTTCAGAACTTTTATTTTGAATAAGTGGTCGCTTCCCACTCAATTTCATTACTTCAGTCTTCTTGGCACCTGGAAAGTCCCTGGCACAGACGCAGTAGCTAGCAAGACCATTATGATGGCAGCAGCTGCCTCCGATCAATTAGCCTCTCTGCAGTGGGAGAGAAGATTCTAAAACGCACTTGGGATCACTTTCCCTTTAGTTAACAACTGTCAGGAGACCTCAGGACAAAATATCTCCCCCTGCCACCCGCTGGCCGCCTGCCTTCCCGCCTGGGCACGCAGCACTTCCCTGCTGGAACCAGCAGCACCCCTCAGTGCACCCGCGGGCCTTTGCACGCGCTGTCCCCGCACCCCTGCCCGGCACGGCCTCCCCTCGCCCCGGGTCCTGGAGCACCCGGCCCTCACCGCCGCCCTCGGGCTCGCCTCGCCGGGTTTGCGCACGGTGCAGCGCACACGACAGACGACCAGCGGATGTGGGATGCACGACAGACACCCAGAGCGGGAGGACCCGCCAGAGGCCTCCGCCTGCCCCGTGGGCAGGACCGTCAGCCCCGGCCCTCTGACGTCATCTCGTGGCGCCGGCCGCCCCCTTGCCCCGTCGCCTGGGAAACACAGGACGCGTCCGCCCTGCGAAGCTGTGGGTGGCTGCGGGAGGCTGTGGGACAATTATTCCCAGAGCCGGTCCGAGCCGAGTGACACTGGGAGAGACCCTGCCCCTCTCTGGGCGTCATAGTGCTGAGATGCATTTTATACCAGTTTTTCAAAGTGTGATCAGTGGACCTTCCTGCATGAGGATCTCTGGGGTATTTGCTTACTATGCAGATTCTTGGACCCAGCCCCAGAGCTACTGAATCAGAACCCCAAGGCTGGAAGCTGAGAATATCAAAATAAATAAGCACTTCCAAGTGCCCTCTAAAGTTTAAGAACCATAGTTCTACATAGTTCCATAGAGGGTCCCTAGTGGACTTGCGCTCCAGTGGAAGAGCTGTAATTAACACAATAATCCATTCTTTATTAGCTTTTCTTCCTTTCTATCTCATACTTCCCACTTCCTCCCTCCTGCGTCCTGAGACACATCTAAATTGAATTACTTGCATTCAAATCTTTGACTTAGGCTGTTTGGGGGATCTAAACTAGGACACATATAACCGTATGAAATTTACAGAGGTACAATCAGCAGGACCTGGCAATTTAGGTATGTAGAACAAGTGAAGCAGTCTAGTAAGATAGGGAATCAATAGATGGGTCTGGAACCTGGCAAGAAGTCCACGTGAATATTGATACGCCCAAGATGGCTGCTGGAAGACCCTAGCAAGATTTCTGCCATCCAGAATGTTCCAACAGGAAGCCAGGAGAAGCCCTGGATATTCTCCCGGGGCCTTATAATTGGGCCCTTCTGGGGGATTGATGGGTGGGGTAATCAGTCAAAACAGCAAACAGCTGGGACTCCTCCCCATTAGCAAAGGGATGGAATAATTAATGGTTTAAAAGCAAGCTCAAAAGTCTCTCTCATGCTCCTGCTTCCTCCTGGCTTCTGTGCCCTGCTCTTGACGTGTCCCTCCTGTATGGATCAACACACAAGTAAAACCTGGGCATTTATAATCTATAATGGGAAATTGTAGTCTATAAATCAGCCCTCTTTATCACTCTTTAGCCCCTTGCTCTCTACTGGGGACCCCTGATCAATGTTATTCTGTTATTTTCTCCCATCTCTCTTCCCTCCCTACCTTAATAAATTACTGGCCTAACTAACCTGACGTGCTCTTGAAATTCATTTCTGCAGCATAGTCAAGAACCTAGACAAAATCCAGTTACACGAGGAGGAGGAACCACAGGTTTTCCATTTGAAGGTAATTGGAAGATGGGCAGTGTGGTAATGGGAAAGTGAAAGACAGTAAATTCGGTTTTAGGGATGTGTCAGATTTAAGGTGTTGGTAGGACATCTGGATGAAGATATTCAGCAGGTAGTTGGAAATCCTTTCTCTTATTCTACTATGAAATACCTTTTCCTGGCTTCCATGACACTTCTCTTCATAGTTATCATTCTTACTCAAAACAGACTTATAATTACTGCCTCTTACTAGCAAGAACCTGCTAGCAAACACAGACTGGACATCACCAGGTAGAGTCAAGTGAACATTGGGACTTACTGGGTGGTGGTGAAGGAGGGAGAAAGGCTGGTACGGTCACACACTACTGTGGGCTGTTTTGCCAGGACCTGAGAGCAGGATAGAGGAGAACAACTTTGGGGAAAAGAAAAGGAGTTTGGTTGTGTACCTGCATTGTCAGCTCTATCCTGATAAAGGTGCCAGGAGCTGTGAGTGATGTTGTGGTGGGAGCAGCAGGGAAGGGAGGGAGCCCTTGTCTCTGGAGCTCTGCCATCAGATGCTGCCCACCCATAGATTTGTTCATTTTGACATCTGTCCCATTCCACCCATTCTCTGCTCCTTTGTAGTCAGTGCGATTATCTGAACATGGGATATAAACTAAACTTTGCTTGTACCTTTATCTCCTACTACCGCCACCTCCCTATGGTTCGGAATTCATGAAAGACTGGTTGGAAAGGGGTCACCAGGCCCCCCGCATGGGATGGATGACAATGATTCAGCGCCAAGTATGGCACTGCCACAGCTCCACGTGGCCACCACCATGCGAAACCAACCCCCTTCCCTAGTAAAATCACACTGGGTTGTAGGTAGTTGAAAATGGTACTGGGAATGCGTTGTAGAATATTATGTGGTTTTGTATAAGATGCACATAGAAAGGGCATAGTGTTGATCGTCCTGGCAAATATTACTGGCACAAGTCAATGAAATATATATATATATTTACTATAAACGTAACACTTTCGGTCCAAAGGGCTTAAATGCTGAATGAGTTTTGGCATCAGTTGACTGTCTGGCTGAGGGCCTGGAAGGTAAGAGGGAGAAGAGAGTTCTGCTGAAGTTTTAGTTTGCTGAAGGCTGCCAATGCAATATACCAGAAATGTGTTGGCTTTTACAATGGGGATTTAAAAGGCTGAAACCTCACAATGCTGAGGCCGTGACAGTGTCCAAATGAAGGTATCATCAGAGGTGCTAGTCTCACTGAGCTGCAGCTGTGGGCGACCGGGCACTCGGCAGGGCACAATGGCGGTGGGCGCTGGTCTCTGCCTTCTCCTCTAGGCTATTTCCCTAAGCGCAGCCTGGGCAATCAGCTACATAGTGGTGTCTGCTCGTCTCTCCCCTCTCCTCGTGGCCTTGCTGCTTTCAGCTTCAGGCTGCTCCATCTGTGGCTTTTTTCTCTCCTGGGTTCATTGACTTCAGTTTTTGGACCTCCCTCTGGTTTTTTTCTGTGTTTGCAGCATTTTATTCCTCCATTTATAAAGGGCTCCAGTAAGAGGATTAGGACCCACCCTGGGCCAGGCCCTACTGGAGTGATCTAATCAAATGGAAGTCCCTTAACTGGATCTAATCCAAAGGTCCCATCTATGATAGGTTTTACCCCCACAGGAATGGATTAGCATAATAACAGAATTTTCCTGGGGTTCACAAAAGACTCATTGCCACATACCAGATTTTGATCAGCACGATGGGGTCTGCATTTAGGATGTTCATAGCATCTAGACCAGAGTTTCTTAACAAGGGGTCTGTGAGCTTGAATTGAAATTCAAAAAAACTTTATTCTTGTGGGGACGTGTTGGTGTGGGTGTGATATATTTATTAAACAACACACAGTATAGTGTGGACTTAGTAAGGGGTGCGTGGTTTTCACCTGACTGGCAAAGGGGTCGTGGAACAAAAAGGTCAAGAACCCCTGATCTAGACCTTCCGAGGTGAAGCCTCAGCTGTTGCTTTCCATAGCTCCACCCAGTTTCCAGCCCTTAGGTGACGAGTCCCCTAGTAACACTGGCTCAAGATCTCAGGAGGCACACGTGTGGCTGGAGGTACTGTATTGGGTTTTGCAGACATAGACTATTTCCATCACTGCAGAAAGTTCTATCAGACAGCACTATGTCAAGACTACTCTCCACCCCAGGCTGTGGGTTGGAGCCTAAACCTAAGCCTGGTTCTGGCCAGTGCTTTCCCTGCTCCATAAGCCCAGCAACTACTGGCTGGGATCGTGCTTCACCCCAGAGAGACCATCCTGGAAAGCCCTATCATCTACCAACCACACTCGCTTCACTTGGCGACCTTTTCATTCGACCATTAGTGCTCAAGCACCTCCTGTGTGCCAGGAAGCATGCGATGGCTGTGGCGGTGACAAGCTAGACAGTGCTCCCAACCTAACAGAACTCATGTTCTAAAGGGAGGGGGTAACAAACAGCAAAGTCTGGATAATGATAAGAAAACAAGATGGGACAAAAAGATGCTAAGTGTCTGGGGTGACTAGGTTGGGTGGTCAGGGAAGGCCTCTCTGAGGAGGGGGCATTTTAAGCAGATTCCTGAATATGGAGAAGATCTGGGACTGAGCATCCCAAGCAGAAGGAACCCAGCAGAAGGCCCTAAGGTGGGAATGAGCTTGGCAAGCTGGAAGAACAAAAAAGCCATTGGGGCAGGGGGCTTAGTGGGTGGAGGAGAGGGTTGGGAAATTGGTCTGGCTAGGGAGGCAACAGCCAGACCGTGGGTGGCGTTGGAGGCAGGAGGCAGGTTAGCTGTGTTCTTAGTTCAATGGGAGGATTTTCAGCAAGGGACTGACACGATCTTTGCAAGGACACCAGCCCAAATCAAACTGCAATTGTCCACCTCCCCCCAAAACACTGGCCTCTGGACAACTGACCCTCACTCCAAAGTCCTTAGCCCACGCAGCAGAGCAGCGGGCTTTACACTAACCCATGCCAGGACGTGCTGAAGCCTCTGGGCCACAAAAGGGCCTGAAACTTGAAAACAGAGCCTGGAAAACGAGAATTTTGAGGACAATTCCATGTTTAAATGAAGCTGAAGCAGTGCTCCTGCTGTACATTAAGCAATCAAAATGGAAACCTGGCCTTGTGACTGTTTTGCTTGAGCACATCACAAACGCACTTGAATCAAAACCTTGATCCCGAGCTCAATTTTAAAAAGGTAAGAACGCCCGGTCTGACATCGCCCCCCTCACCCCCCACCCCAATCAATGAAGTCCTTCCTGTAAGTTGCTAACTCCCTAATGAAAACTTTAACCTTGGCTTTTGTACAACTGCATACATGCAATGGCCTTGAAGGCAGGAGAATCGGGGAGAAGAACTTGTTTTATTCCACTGTGAACAAGTTATTCTAACTTTGGGAACTATTTTGTTTTGTTCCATTTCCCTTAAAAACCTGTGTCCTTTGTTTGGACAGCCAGTTCTCCTGATGTCTGGTGTAGCCGTTGGACAGTTTGATGTAATTATGAATTCCAAAAATAGATGTTGGATCATGCTTGTACACTGGTGTGCTCATCTGGGCATGATTAAGTTATGATTAGGGCGTTGACTTGGGCCATGTCAGTAGGGCGTTGGGGCAGG
Organism: Cabassous unicinctus; assembly: GCA_029593785.1. Classification (NCBI taxonomy): domain Eukaryota; kingdom Metazoa; phylum Chordata; class Mammalia; order Cingulata; family Chlamyphoridae; genus Cabassous; species Cabassous unicinctus. The sequence continues at coordinate 11,047 of JAQZBX010087277.1, forward strand.
AATCAAATATAGAAAGCAAGGCAAAGGACAGAGGAAGCAGTTCTGATGTTGGAGTCTTGAGCTGCAGCCCCGGGAAGTAAGAGAGCTTGGCCATGAGGAAGGAGAGAAGGCCCCGGGATAGAGACGAACCATTCGCCTGAGAGTTCACAGCTGGCCTTGTGGAGAGAGGCAAAGCCTAGAGAGCCTCATAGTCTACAGCTGACCTTGTGGAGGAAACAGAGGAGCTGAGCCCGGAGAGAAATGCAGCCCCGGGAAGAGAGGAACCCGAGAAGCCTGAACCCTGGCAAACGTCAGCAGCTGTCTTGCTCCAACACGTGGCAATGGACTTTGGTGAGGGAAGAAACTTATGCTTTATGGCCTGGTAACTGTGGACTTCTACCCCCAAATAAATACCCTTTATAAAAACCAACCAATTATTGGTATTTTGCTAATACACCTGGGCTCCCTAGCAAGGGATTTTTTTATTTTTAGGGCAGTTCTATTCTACTCAGTTGCCACTGAATTCTGCTTTTACAACACCTCTGCTTCAAGATAAGAAAGGGCCCTAGGGAGTATACTTTCCCTCTCCCAAGCCCTTTGAACCCTTTCTCACATTCCATGGTCACTGCCTTCCCTACCTGCCTGAAGATTTCTCAAGGGCAGGGCCTTAGCTTAGCTCAGGTCCCTGCACACCCTAGGTGGCAGTTTGGTAGGGTTTGTGGGGGGTGACTATTGCTCTTTTGGCTGTCTGGTCCGGTTAAACAGCTTGGGACAGCATAAAACTCAAGTAGATGATCAAGGAATGAATGGGCTGCAGTGAACAGGCTTGTCTGTGAGGTCATAGTATCCAGTGCCCTTCCCCCTAATAAATCACATAATTGGAGTTTTCATTTCTCTTTAATTTGACAGAGATCTTTTGGGGAATGGCAAAGCTCCAATTGAGGAACTACTGTAACAAAAAAAATAAAGCAAGAAATTTTGAAGTTTTGGAAAATACCCACATTATCCTTTGGATTTCGCTAGCCTATCTGCGGATTGGGTGCTGGTGATTGGTAATTTGGTAGTACGCAGACTTCTCTGTTCCTTTCGGGGTGCAACACTCCATGGCTATGCTCAGACTGAAGAATGTGCTGGCTGGAACTCTCCCACAAAAGAAAGCAAACCGGAATGTAAGTTGAGAAAAAAGAGGTTTCATAAGAGGACTCATCTTGAACACTCAGAGACACAGGCTCCTTAACTTTTTTTTCTTTCAGTTAGGCCAGTAGTTTATTAAGGAAATGGGAGAACATAGAAATGGGAGAAAATAAGATTATGCATCCCCAGGTGTGGGTGCAGGCTGCTCCAGAGAGATTTGGCTTGTGTGCTTACTTTTTAAGCCATTAATTATTCCTCCCCTTAAAAGTTCAGGGTCCTTGACTTTTATTAGTAATCAATACCGGAAACAATCAGCTAGCTGCTGGATCCACTGGCTTGGATGATCTTTATGATTCCATAAATCTACTATCTCCAGAATTCTCTCTCAAAACTCAACGCTGGGGAAGTGGCTGTGACTCAATTGGTTGGGCTCCCGTTTACCATAAGAGAGGCGCCAGGTTTGATTCCAGGGGCCTCCCAGTGAAGGCAAGCCAGCCGTGGGGCGCGGGTGAGCTGACGCAGCAAGATGACGCAACAAAGGGATCTTCCATATGATTTAAAGCATTTGAAATATTATGGGAGTGATTAGGTATATATACACAAGGTCCATAATAATGGTTGTGATGGTATGTAGCAAAGTATCTTTCATCCCTGCTGTAAAAGCTTAGGCGTCAAGTCCCACAAATTTGGCAGCATAAATAGCATGCTTCATGCCCAATACCTACAAGATTTCCTGTAACTC
>JAQZBX010087278.1:0-12885 GCA_029593785.1 Cabassous unicinctus
GGGGTGGTGGTGAGAAAGAAAAATGGAGCCGGAAGTCAGGCCCAGATTATGGGGGTGGGAGGAGGGGTGGACTCCTGCATAAGGCATTTTGGCTTGAGCAAGCCCAAAATTCCACCTTGGCATAGAGAGAGATGATGAAACCCAAATGAAGCCATTTTTATATTCTTGGTTTTCATTGTGCTGGTGGAATGACTAAGCCTGTGTATCAGGCAATATACCAAACTCATAGTCTCACCTTGTATCTTGAGCTTCTACACCTGGAATTGACAGACTTCTCTAGAAAGATTAGCCAAGTCGGTGCTGAGTAAATTCAGTAATACAGTATGTGGATTGACCTCAGACATTAGGAGTTGGATTGTGTTTTAATACCATAAGATGTTTTTCCTGGGTTCTCAATGTGTTTATCACCACTTTCTGTCCTTGGGATAATTACATAAACACAGTTATCTCAGCTACAAGGCAAGCAGAGGGCTGATATTACTGCATTTGCCTTGGAATCTCGGAAATCTGCCATTTAGCTGATCCTGCCTTCCAACATTATCTTCATGCTAGCCCCAAATTATTAGAAATCCAACATATTTCCCAAGTGCTTTCATTGTGAAGGGCTCAGACTGTTTCCTGGATTATTGCTCCTCACAATATGTGCCAGAGGTACCCACTGTCAAATGTCAGTCCCATTTTATAGATGGAGGATTTGAGCAGCTTAACAAACGATGTGTCAGTCACAGCCTGGAGGAAGGGAGGCTCCAGCCAGACCGTGACCTTAGCCCTGCTGGTCCCCCGACTGCTGCTCTCTTTATTAAGGAACGTAGTTTCTCTTGGTTCCACTCTGGTGCCGGTCTCCAGCTGGTTACTAGGCAACTTGCGCTAGCGTAGCCTGGCTGGTTCAAAATACCAGAGCATCAAAGTCCCAGAAAAATGAGGCAAAATCCTTTCATTGCACACATGTTAAATTTAGTTCCATACCATGCCATTCCAGCTAGGATTGGCCAGGGGAAAACAAAAGGCTTGGAAGCAGGGCTACCAAACACTGCGCATCTGAGAGATTGGGTTAATTTTGGACTGATAATTCTTACAGGTGTCTAGGAGCACAGAAGAGGATAAGTAAGAGGAAAAGCACGGGTTGTTTGCTCTACACGGTTTAGAGCCCAAGGAACGCAAACAAATACATGTACCCCACAGAAAGGTGTTGTGAAAGGATGAAGCAGGGTCAGAATACAGGAGGGGAATCATCTCACAACCAGGATGGCTCGATCCTAGCTCCCCTGGGCCTTCGTGATTTCCAAATGGATGGGAGACAGTGAAGGCACGGGGAGCAAAGCCCCCCGGCTGCCTATTTCTAAAGCATCAGAAGGAACTCCTCATAAGGGTAAGCGGAGGCAAACAAGCCCCGTGCAGCCTTTATAATTCTCAGGGAGTGGAGCCACGTTAGCTTGGTTGTGTGAAGTGGGTTTTGTCCTTGAGGACAGAGAAGGGTACAAGAAGTGGTCCTGGGCTTTGCAAATAACAGCTGAGTCCCAAGCCAAAAGCACTGTCCTTGGAGACACTATTGAGAGACTGAGAAGGCTGAGCCTGGCCTTCCCATTCAGGCACAGGATACGTTGCTGGGAGCATTTTTACTCCTCTGTGTTTAATGGGGGTGGGGTGGGGCATTCTGACCAGACCTAAGAAACGAAAAGGTTGGATTTTCTTAGTTTTTAAAACTGCCACTACTGTTCCTAAAAATGTGTGGGCCAATCAACCTCTGAGATGTGTTTACCGCCCCGGCCCTCATCCCCACCAAGCTCAATGCTAGGCAGATCAACTTTGTCAAAATGAGTGCCTTAACAACGCCCAGCTCCCACGTGCCTCTGCTCAGGGTGCACACACTAAGCGAGCGCTCTGGTGCTGGAGTAGGACAGCCAGCCACAGGGATGAGACGCCACCCGTACACTACTTGAACTCTCAAGTGCGACTCGGGTGTGTCGTGACCACTGGCCAACAGCTTCTGTTCTCTCAACAAAGGGATGCCATTGTTTTCATCTCCTAGGAGTTCTAGCTAATGCTAGAAGCCTTAGGAAGAGAGTCAATCTGATTTGCAAATTATAGGATAGTTTCCTAGAAAACTTAACAGGCTCAATGAAAAGTAAATTATCAGAAACTATAAAATAATTTAGTGAGGTGCCAGTTACCAGGAAAAATATTGTAAAATGTAATCGATTTACTAGTAGAAATCAGATAGAAATGGAAGTGGGAACACACACACACACACAATAGAGGCAAACACTACAAACCTTACAAACTACATAGGAAAAAATTAACATGGAAACTACAAGATTTATTTGAAAGAGCTATACATTATATTGAGGGACATAAAGCAAACCTGAATAAATGGAGAGACATACCATGTCCCTGGACAGAAATTAATACAATAAAAACGCTAATCCTTTCCAAATAAATAAATTTAATTCAATTTCAATCAGAAACCCTACAGGGTTTATTCATAAATCATCAAAATGATTTTTAAATGTATATAAGAAAATAAAGTATGTAAAAATTGCCAAAAATATTTTTGAAATGGTAGAAAATAGATTTACCCTACCTGATATTAAAATTAAAGATGAGCATATTCCAGAACCTTCTTCTCAGGGGCTGGAGAAGAACCCAGCTTGACACAGTTATGATCAGCCTATGACTCAACCATATTTTGATGGAACTGTTGGAGCTCAGTTTCAGCACCACGTTTTTATCCAGCTAAGGGAACGTAAAAGGGAAGTGGATTTAAGATTTTTAAAGCTACAACTTAGAGCTGATATGGTCTCAGGAGGATCTAGAAAGCAGTCCTCCGGATCCCGGCCTTTCCCACTGCCGTACACATCCGGGCTTTGCTGTGTAAACATTTGCCTTTGTGACCTGGTCCTCCTCCTTGGCTCGGTCTTTTGGCTTTTCTTCCAGCACAATTCGTCCCTGATCTGCTTGGCACCCCTCCCAGTGCTTTTTTCTGGCTTGGCCACCTTTATGCTCCACTTGGCTTTGGCCCAAGAACCCAGCACTTTTTCTCGCTTGTTCTGCCCTTGCAGGTAGTTCCAGAAATCCAGATTTAGTCATAGCCTCATTTCCAACTGTACTGCTCCCTCCCTGGAAAAAAAAATGTCTGTAATGGGTTATGACTGAGCTCTTTGGAGGCTGGGGACATGTCTTATTTGTCATAGTTGAAGCATCACATTTGAAGTCAAGCTGCCTGGGTTCCAAAGTGTGTTCACTACTTTCTAGCCAAATGATCTGCGTCAAGTTTCTTTGTTTCTTTATGCCTCAGTTACCTTCTCTGGGCAATGAAGAAGATAAGTGTTTGCCTCCTAGGACTGATGTGGAGATAAAATAAAATAAAATATGTAAAGTATCTGCTTCATAGTTGGCTCTCAATTAATGTTAACTATAATTATCAGTACAGACTTTGTGCCCTGGTATCAACCCAGAGTCCAATACAAGTACAGGTAAAAAGAAAAATCTATACTTATAAAAATATCTGTGCAGAGTGAAAACACAGAATGATTGCATGCAAATGTGGGGTTCATTTATTCAGTTGCTCATTTCCTTGACAAGCATTGTTAAGCATTTATTGAGCACTTACTATATATGTCAGGAACTGTATTAGGTTCTAGGGCACAGAGACTGCAAGACTTGCCTCCCGGGTTGGCTATGGCTCGCCTCCTTTCGGCGCCCTCTGGATGCCAACAGTTAGCATTCTCCAAGGCGGCAGCATGGGGACAGCGGGCACCTCTGCTCTGGGTCTTAGATGATTTGGTTCTACTTCCCGCTTTGCCAGTGAGCTTTAAACTAGGGATTCTGAATCTCGGCAGCCCATGAGAACCACCTGGGAGGACTTTTAAAAAACCATCAATGCCAGGCTCCAGCCCCTGACCAGTCAGATCAGTTCTGGGGCCCAGGTGTCCATAGTTTTGAAATCTGGATTTAGTGGGAAGACGGAGTGGAGAACCACCACTTGATCTCTCTCAGGCTCCATCTCCTCTGTAGAAAAAGATGTCGGTAACCGATGAGTCCCAAGGTTCCTTCCTCTCTAACCTGCTATGAACTACAATCCTAAATTCTATTTCTAAAACTACCAGGGCATTTCCCCCTCCAGACTTTCTTCCATTGATGTAACTCCTATAGGAAATATGTTAATTAGCAGATTTTCTTCCCTATGGCATGTTTATAAAATCACTGTTGTCTGTCTCCCTATTTACAAGTGTGGAAGGAAGTAAAGTGATTTTTTCCCTCCCTGTAAAGAAATAAAAAAGCAGAAGGGGCAAAAATGATATAACTCAGTGTTTACTGAATGAGAACACACACAAGGATCTGTCACATAATAGCTGAACTTGTGTGCTCCATGGCATGAATTTCAATGCCATTCCGTCTGTATAATCGCATCCCTCGAGCACTTAGGTCTGAGTGTCATCACTTTAGCTGGAGAGAGCAGGAGAGGCACGGAGTTGAGCCAAACAGGTTTTTTGTTTTTGAAAAAGAACACGCCTGGAACTCTGAAAAATAGTGCACATCAGAATCCATGAAGTAAGCCTATAATAGATTTGAGTGGGCAGATGAGCAGAGCAAAGGCCACAAGGCTTTCCCAACAGGCCAAATGCTGAGGGGAGGAACAGGAGGATTTGGGCATGATTTTCATCAAATAAGATGCTAAAATTCCGTTTGGTTTACTAAACAAAACCCTCATTGGATGATGTGCAACAAATCTTCTTAGGGTAAAACTACATTGTGAGAATAATTTAGATGCACTGATCAGCAGTAATCCAAAGAAACTCTACTCGATAAATAGAATTGAAAAGATATTATCCCCTGCTAATCGGATAGGTCAGGGTATGCAGTTCATGGACTGCCTGGGACATAAAATATATTGTTGACTTCCAGCAGCCAAGATACGATGTTTGCCAAACCTGTCAGCCATGAAGAGAAAAGATGATGGAATGAAGGTCTGCCAAAAGTCTGAATTTGGGGCCAGGAGCTTCCAGAATGTACCAGGACTGGTTTGTAAAGTAGCTGGCAGTTACTGCAATTTGCATGGATGGGAGGTGACACTAGGTGACATCTTCAAAGGCTAAGTGTGATCAGATCCCAGAGGAGAAAAACTCAAGGCTGGATAGAGGGTGTTGCCCATGACAGAAGAGAAGTAAGCAGATAGAATCAGAAACCATGGGACAGGAAGCAGCAATTAGGAAGCCAGGCAAGAAGATTGGGCTTCAGATGTTGAAGGATTTTGTGAGACTATAAAGTGGAGACAGAAACTTACTCAGGATTCCAGCAACAAAAATGGAGTTGTTTGTTAGGAGAAATCTGGGAACTAGGGGCTTCCTGACAAGGTGATGGGGTCCTAGTTTGTCTGGGACTTTCCTGGTTTTAGCACTGAAAGTTCTGCACCTGGGACAACTTCTCAATTCCAGGAAAACCGAAAAGGTTGGACAACCTATTCCTGTATATTCCTGAGCCAAGAGCAGACATTTTCTGAGTAAGAGGAAACCTATTCAGAAGAAGGATACAGCTGACTTGAGGGGGCATCTCAGAGAAGGGCTAGGAAATCAAGAGAGTGCCTTTTAGCTACTACACCTGGTCAAGGGATCTTTAGATTATCCCTTCATCTCTTGGGATTTCAATTTCCTTATTGACAAAATGATTACTTGGGATCAGAGCAGAGATTTTTGAGCTTCCTTATTTTCCTATTTTACAAGTAGCAAAACCCTTTCTTCGAGTGAAATTTTTACCCAGAAAGGGATGTATAAACCACTTAAAGCAGAACTATTGGGCTGAAGGCAGGACAGGGGCCTATAACCCTGGTCACTCGGCTGGAAACCAAACCATTCTGCCCCCAGACAGCCCCTGAGGTGTCTGGGCCAAACCTATAAGGCACTGAAGAACACAATTTTAAAACAATCAAACTGGATGATCTTCATGTTCTGTCTGGGTCAGATATCCCGCGATGCCTTGGCCATCTGCAATATCGCTGCTATTTTTTTTTTTTTTTTGGAACTGGACTAGATGCCCATATTTTCAGAGTCCCTACCTCGATATCACCCCCCTCTTTCCAGCACACACACACACACACACTTAGAACACAAGGGACCAGCTTGATTGGGCTTTGCTCACTCTAAAAGTCAATGTAGAGAAAACATACTGAAATTATTTTCTCTGGGTGGTGAAAATATGGGTCACTTTTGCCATCTTTTGTGTGTGTGTGTGTATGTGTGTGTGTGTGCTTTTCTGTATTTTCTTCAGTTTGGATGTATTACTTATTTGGTCTCGTGCTAAGCCTAGGGCTCGGACATGCTTTGGCCTCATCTACTACAACGGACCTCCTTCCTACTTCCCCCAGCCCAGAGACTCCTGGGAGCTCTTGGCTCCCCCCTTATGCCTTGCATCCTTGCTTTGACAATGCACATCTCCAGTTTCTCCTACTTCATTTTCCACTCTGCATTTCTTCCCCCAACTTTGGCTTCCAATATCAGTTTCCATTATTAACGTTAATGTCCCGTGCTCCTAGGGAATTCATCCTTCCCCAAGACTCCACACTTTGTTCCCAGTGGGGCTCCCCGAGGAGCTCATTCCTTGACAGAAGTCCTCTTCCCTCCCTGCATATAGCTTAGCAATCAGCCTGTGTCCACCCTCCACCCCAGCCTTAGAGGCGATCTACTCCCAGTTCTGTCAGTCTCACAGGATGCACTTCCCTGTGAAGAGGATATTCTGACAAGGAGGAGCCCAAGTTCTCAATTTGGATGACTCTGGATGGTATACCATTTGGTCTCCACGAAGGTGAAGAACCTCCAACAGAGCCTCAAACCTTGCCGAGGGATGCCCTCCTCTCTTTGTCATTTACAATAAAGCTTTATGGATAGATTTTGATGACCCCATCCCCTTAAAAGGATCAGGACCACCCGAGGTATAGTGCGCCCCAGACAGTACACTGGAAGATGGTGGAAGAATCAGGTGATGGCTGCTAATAGGAGTATCTTTGGTTGCCTTAAGGAAAAAGGATGCTTTTAACAAAAGTAAAAAACCTTTGTTGGGGTAGTTGCTCATGAGGAGCACTCCATGGTCGTGTGGCCAAGCCAGTTTCAGTCATTCTTATCTTCAATCACCTAGTATCTGACTCATGCCTAACCTGGCTCTCCTGGTCTTTAGCTTCCAGAATTAATTTGTGACCTTGGACTATTGCATCTGATTCTGCCTGATGTCATTCTTCTGTTGCACTTCAAACTATCCAAACTTGCTACTTGCTGATCCTTAAGAAAAGGTGGCACTGGATATATTTGGGTCAGGAAGAAACAGGCTACTACTGATTAATCATGTGACTTTCAGCCGATTACCTAAATTCTCTAAATCTCACTTTTTCATCTGTAAAACAGAAAAGTATTGCCTCCTAGGATTGTGGAGAAAATTAAATTATGATATTTATAAAATGTTTGACATGCTACCTGCCCCTTAAAAGATAATCATTATTATTTATAGAGAGTAGGCTACTCAAAGCATGATTCACAAATCAGTGCTGGTTGGTTGATATTTGTCTGTGATGAAAAAAAGTAGTGTAAATGAGAGTTAGCATTTCAAAACTTTTACACAATCTAATATTGCTGTGACATCCAAATGGCATTTTGATAGTATTTGACAAAAATATTAGTTTGCAACAGATTGGAAATTTTAAAAAACTGGTCCTATCCCCACAGATACGTGGAGAAGCACTGATATAGATTGGACCTCGGGTGAAGAAAAGTGTGATGACTACCTTAGCATGTATCTCCTGGAATGACATTCTTAAAGTATTCAGTGGCTTCTCCCTTTACTGCTGACCAATTATCTTCACGGTATTGTTAATCCTGGGAAATCCTCTCATCACACCATCACATTCATGAAGGCCCTCTTTCCCTTTTGTGCTCATCTGTTGGTGTCTGTTAAGGAAACACAAATTAACGTTAACATTTGTTCAAAACATAACTCAGAAAAATCTGTTTCAAAAGCACACAGGATGCATTCCAAAGCCAACTGGCATTTCTGATTTGTGTTAACCATGCCATTTCCCAAAGCTGTCAATGGATAATTAAAAGTGAGAGGGGAAGATTTAATTCTTTTCATGTTAAGGTATAGTGGCTGTATGGAAAGAAAATATTAACATTTTCAAAGGAAGAAGAGAGGAGTGCTTGATTAAATCTAAAAAAACAAAAACAAAAACAATCAATTCTCGGCATATGCTGTGGTCACTTTATCCATTAACTTCAGGACAAGAGCGGCATTTGGAGCAGTCTTTTCAAGGCTTTGGCACCAGGCCATTCCTGAATCACACAGTCATTATGGAGATATTTAATCAGTGCTTTTTGCATACTTGCCCATGGACACAGGAGGGGCAATGTGCCATCCAGCCCTTTGAGGGTAGGTTGATGGCTGGAGAGAAGGCCAGCCTGCAAAGTCATGGTAAATCCATGAGGTTAGGGACCTCACATTATTTACAATTTTAATATCCCCATTTCCGAGAATAGAGCCTGGGACACACGATAAGCACTCAAATATTTCTTGAATTAATAAATGAATTTTAAGGTCACCCATCTAGAATCCCTCTGGAAACTTGGTTCCATGTCTGATTCAGTCCAGGACACCTGGTCCTAGTAAGGGACAGAACCATGATTCAAATGCAGAGCTCTCTGACTTCAGAGTTCATGCTCGCACTACTACAGCATGATACAGAGATGACACCAGAAGCAAAAGCCACCCCTTTCACAACTGGGCTGGCCCTGGAGTGCCCAATCTGGGCCAGCCTCTCCCCGGATCCCACTGGGATTGTGATACCCCTCACTTCTCTCATGCATCTCTGAAAAGGGACATAGAGTGGTGACTCTTCAACTTATTACCAGGGAGATAGAATCGGACTCTTCTACTGGGGCAAAGCAGTTCTCCCTCTCTCTATCGTTCTCTAGGGAATGTGTTCTGGCCTCATCCTGAAGAACCCAAGCTGGTCCCTGGAGGTGCAAAAGGAGACATTATTTTAATAGATTGAAGTAGAAAGCCAAAGTGGTATCTGATTCTAAAAATCCATTCTGGTCTTGTCTTTGTTTATCCTCCCTGCTCCATCAGCCTCCTGGACTCAATTACACTTAAGCATCCTTCACTTGAAATCTTGAATACAGTAAAAGAACCAACAACAGTATTTAGTTTAAGTAAACATGATAGCACTTTCCAAGTAAGTTGGCCTCCTTTCTTTGATCGGCTCAAAACATTTGTTAAATGAGCTCTGTATAGTGCCCTGAGGGGTGAAAGATTTGGACTTTGTTATATTGAGGGAGCAAAGAACTCTCCGATTCATAAACTCAGAGTCCTCTGGTTTGTCATCAATAATCTAACTTAGTGGCTTTATAGAGGGGGGTTTGGGGCCAGGAGAAAAATATTAGGGACAAAGAGATGGGGTAAGGTTGAAGGAAAATAAGAAGGGCCAGAAAGGAGGGGCAGCAAATCAAGAAAGAATGAATTGAATTTTCAAATCCATCTTCTGCTAAGTGCCTCTCCCTGGCCTAAGAGCTAGGAGAAGTATGAAGAATGAAATTCTGTGTCTTCTTTAGGCAAAATATGTCTTAAACCTAAGTAAATAATTAGATGTGAATATAAAGTCAAGTGCAGTCATTATAGGCAGAGCAGAAAAAAACACGTGTTAGAAGTGGTAGGGGAGAAAGTAATGCTGACTACACAGCTTGCAAAAAGGAAGGTGAAGACTTGCAAAGGGAGTTGAAAGTCAGAAGGAGGAGTTTGGACACGATCTAATGGACAATGGTGGACTTATATGGGAAAGGGTACTGGCTGGGAACAGGGGCCACATTGAAATGGGGGTAATTGAAAAGGGTTTACCAAAGGGACTATTTACAAATGTGTAGGGGCTGGCTTAAGGGAAACCAAGGAGGGATGGTGAAACTATAAGGACCAGCAATAGTAGGGAGCTATTACTAGCCATCTTAGGGTTGAAGGTGCAAGATTTGAAAGCCATTATTGGACACTGGAGAGCTGTAGTTCTCGGAGAGAGCCACCCTCCAGGAATTGTGGCCTTCAACAGAAGAACAAAGCCACTACAAAATTTCTGTTCAGCTGGGAGGGAGCTGGTGCAATAAGTACCCCAACTTCTCTCCCCGTCCCTACTCTGAGCTCCTGCTCTCACCTCCCACTGGCTCAGCAGTGGAAGCCAGATGTCAATGAAGCCTAACAGATGCAGTCCATTCAGATTGGCCTCCAGAGACAAAGAGCTGGATGAAGGGTGGAGAGGAGATCTGGAGGGACAAATAGGAAAAATCGAGAGCACAAGGGCCTTATGGATTCTTGATGAGAAGATGCTGGAAAGAGAATGGATTGCCAGACAGATCTGGAAAGTGGAAGGGGTGTGCCATTCTGTGTGCAAGGAATAGGAAAGGACATAGCTCTGGAGATAAGGTGTCTATTCAACATAACACAATCAAGCGGTCTAAAGTCCGCAGTAAGATTTTTTTCAAAGTCCTTATGTAACAAAAGATTAATCATAGCATCCTTTTAAGTTTTAAGTGGAAATGATTTGTCATCCAGCATTCACATTTCATTTTTCAGTATTATCCTGTATCAATGCTACTTTGTAGCCATGACATGGAGAATTGCATTGATCTTTTCTTTGTGATACCCTATAATTAATTAGAAAATTTTATTTTCTAATTATTTGTCAGGAGCCTGTACAATTAGATTTGACTAGTAATTAGTTAACAACTGATTTATTTGTGCTATATAATTTGGCCTTATCGTCAAGGCATTGCAAACCATAACAAAAATAGCTTTCCGTAAAATGTGAAAGAAGAATGGTTACTCAATTGTTTCAGGCTCTTTAGTTGATTACATTTCTTGGTGTGCTGGTCAAAAAGCAAACACAACTCAATATTTTCCATAGAGTCACTCTTATGATTATGTTAAATTATCTTAGCTCCCTTTAAAATTTTTCTCTGACAAGAGGAACTTTCTTTTGTGTTAACTGAATTCTGCCCTTTATTCATATACAGCAATTTATTCAAGTTACTTGACGTGACTATTAAACATACTCAGAACTTAGGAACTTAAAAGTTGAATTAGATTTTCTTTCCAGAGGCACATATAGTGATTGCCCATCTGAAAAATAATAGGATCTTGTTTCCTTCATCCACATATATTTTGCATATACTATTCATCATCATTGAAAAATACATCTATCTTTTTCCCTGTTTTCTTAAATTAATGTGAAATGTTAGATACAAATTATAATCATGGCCTTAGAATTAAAGGAATGATTAAGAAGACTATTATATAAATAGCCTCATGTGATTGTGATAATGAAAGCATTTACTCAAGAACAAAAAGAATTGCTATTTATTGGAAGCCTTGACGTTTACAGAGCCCTGTCATCCATGTCATCGGATCCTTGCTACAACTGCGGAAGGTAGACAAGGAAGGTGGTATGATCTCCTGTTTTACTGAAGGGGAAACTGGAGCTCAGAGAGTTAGAGTAATTTGTCTAAGATGGCAGAGCTGGTAAGTGGGGTAGCTAGAACTTGAATACACATCTTCTAAATCCTAATCTAATATCACAAACCATAGACGGATAGGCCTGGAGGGGGATGAATGGGTTTATGACAGACCCACAAACCCTGTTGATTCCATGCATTTCTTCTCTGCCTGGTCCAGTAGTATCATTTGGCAGGAAGTTCCACCATTCAGTATCCTAGACCCCTGCCTGGCTGTCTTGAAAGGAGATGGAAATAAGTTGGTTTGGCATATTTTAGAAAATAGAATTTATATTATTGAAGGCAACATTTAAATCGTCATTTAACCTTCTCCTATAAAGTGAAATAATTCCAACATCTTGGTCTTTACGGACCTGATCCTCTTTCTTCCGGGTCACATGTTTTTAAAGAGGTGGAGGGCATTGGAGTTGGATTCATACCAGGCAGGCCTGGAGTTAGTAAGAGAGAGGTTAAGTTTTTTTTGATTCTCCAGTTGGAAACGTTAATCCTGTTCAACTCTTTTTAGCATTTAAAACTTCTCAGGATTCCCCTCTGGCCTTCTATTGCCTTTATTTTCCCCTCTGCTCGTCTTCTTGATTTTTCTTTCTGCTCTATTCCAATGCGGTTTCCTGGTATAGCTTTAATTGGATTGATTTGGGTATAATTCCTGGCTTTTCCTAATAAAGTTTTTTTGGCCTTGAAACCTATTTTGTCTGAAATTAATATATACTGTTCATATTTATTTACACAGCCATTTGTATACCAATTTCTGTGTTCACTACTCTTTCTTGCATCTTATACCTTCCTTCTGGAGGTTCGTTTCCTTCTTTATGTACTATTCTTTCATTCTTTCCAAGTTTTACTTTTCTTTTTTCCTTTTTGAGGTTCTATTGTTAGTGAAAATTCTCAGTTCTATCTTTCTAGAAATATATTTGTTTTACTCTTGTTTTTGCCTTTTTAAAGAACTTTGCAGATTTATGATTCTAGGTTGACAATTATATTCTCTTGGTATATTAAGTAAGTCATTTCACTGTCTTCTTGCCTTATTACTATTGCTGAGAATTCAGCTGTCCATCTTATTGTCACCCAGCTGAGCTTCCACCCAACAGTCAGTATAAAATACCAGTCATGTTGGGAAGTGGGTGTGGCTCAATGGATAGAGCTCCCGTTTACCATATGGGAGGCCCCGGGTTTGCTTCCCAGGGCCTCCTTGTGAGGGCGGGCCGGCCCCCGCGGCCCGGTGGGCTGATGCAGCAAGACCTCACAACAGGAAGCGGGTGTGGCTCAATCGATAGAGCCCCCGTTTACCGTGTGTGAGGCCCCGGGTTCGCTTCTGGGGGCCTCCTTGTGAGAGCAGGCCGGCCCCCGCGGC
>JAQZBX010087279.1:0-12889 GCA_029593785.1 Cabassous unicinctus
TGAAGCCAATAAAATAGCCAAATGCAATTAATTGGAAAATGAAATAATAATGGTAGGTTTAAATACAAGAAATAAAATACATACAAATTTTTAAAAAATAAAAATTAAATTAAATTAAAAGTTTGGGATACTAAAAAATAATGAAAAATATTAAAAAACAATTTTTGACATTTTGCCTTTCATCACTGTAATATCTTGTGTCTTGAATGTACAGTGACATTTTCTTCCATTTATTCCCCAGTGTCTTACTTTTTTTCATTTTGTTTTCAAAGAAGTTTTAGGTCACAGTAAAGTCACATGCAGAATACAGGGGATTCCCATATACCCAAAATCTTCCCCTTTTTCCCTCTTCTCATATTAATACCTTTTTATATGTGGATGGTACCTTTATTATAACTGATATACAAATAGTGAAACATAGCTACTAACCATGGTAAATGGTTTACATTATGGTTTACATTTTAGACTATACACTTTTATAAATTTTGATGATATTTAACATGGCCTGTGTCCATCATGGCAAGATCATGTAGAACACTTCCATTGTCCACTAAATACCCCCTGTTCCATCTATTCTCTTCCTCCATCTCCCCTCGGGGCCCACAGCAACTTCCCAGCTTTACTCCTTAAATGACAAGATTTATTGTTGCTTGCAACAACACTGAGCTCTTGACACACTGGTTTGTCCTCCCCTATTAGGAACCGCCCATGCTTTTGAAAGACTCCAGCCCATCTGCTTGTGAACATATCAGTCCTCCCTAGGATGGGAGTCCAGGGAACTGGGGGGAGGTTTAAGAGAGGAACCAGGTGAACACTGGGGATTGGCGGGTATGTGGTTGAAAGTACAAAATTGGGAACGCTCTTATGGCAATTTGACAATGAAGGGTTACTGGTTTAGGGTGTTGGGGGGAGGCTTTCGGGACAAGGCGCACCTGGAGCAGGCTTCTAAGGAGTTTATGAGTGATCATTTTGTCATAATGTGTTGTATCAGTGGGTAGAGACCCACATAATAAGTGTTATTCTTTTTAAAGATGTTTCTGGATATTCAGGTCCCCTTAACTTTCCAAATAAATTTAATTGACTTTTCCATTTCTTCCAAAAAGGCTGTGGAATTTTTATTGAGATTTCATTGAATCTGTAAATCAACTTGGGTAGAATTGACATGTTAACAATGTTTAGTCTACCAATCCATGAACATAAACTGAACTTCCATTTATTTCATCATCTTTAATTTCTTTAGCGATGTATTGTAGTTTTCTAAATACAGGCCCTTTAAGTCCTTGGTTAAGTTTATTCCTAGATACTTGATTTTTTAGTCACTATTGTAAATGGAAATTTTTTCTGAATTCTTCCTCAGATTGCTCATTACTAGTGTATAGAAACACTACTGATTTTCGCATAGTAATCTTATATCCTGCCACTCTACTGAACTCATATATTAGCTTTAATAGCTGTGTTGTAGATTCTTTGGGACTTCCTAGATATAAGATCATATCATCTATGAATAGTAAAAGTTTTACTTGTTCCTTTCCAATTTGGATGATTTTATTTCTTTTCCTAGCCTAATTGCTCTAGCTAGAACTTCTAGTACTATATTGAATAACAGTGGTAACAGCAGGCATCCTTGTTTTGTTCCTAATCTCAAAGGGAAAGCTTTCAGTCTTTCACCATTGAGTACAATGTTATCTGTGGGTTTTTCATATATGCCTTTTACCATGTTGAGAAAGCTTCCTTCTATTCCTATCTTTTGGTGTGTTTTTATCAAGAAAGAATGCTGAATTTTGTCAAAAGCCTTTTATGCATCAATTAATATAATCAAGTGATTTTTTTCTTTCAATTTATTAATGTGGTGTTTTACACGGATTGATTTTCTTGTATAGAACTGCCTTTGCATACTTGGGATAAAACCCACTTGATCATACTGTATGTGGCTTGAGCCACCTCTGTTTCCTGCTTGTTGTGTCTCTCATTGTGTTTCCTCATTGTGTCTCATTGTTGCATCATCTTGTTGCATCGTCTTTTTGTGTCGTCTTGTTGAGTCATCTTGTTGCATCAACTATCTCTGCCAGCCGATCACATCAGCTCGCTGTCTTGTTTGTCTTCTTTAGGAGGCACCAGGAACTGAGTCCAGGACCTCCCATATGGTAGGCAGATGCCCAACTGTTCGAGCCACATCCGCTTCCCTGATCATGCTGTATACTTCTTTTTAATGTGCTTTTGGATTTAGTTTGCAAATATTTTGTTGAGGATTTCTCCATCTATATTCATTAGAGAAATTGGTCTGTAATTTTCTTTTCTTGTAATACCTTTATCTGGCTTTGGTATTAGGGTAATGTTGACTTCATAGAATGATTTTGGTAGTGTTACTTCCTGTTCAATTTTTTGGAAGAGTTTTAGCTAGATTGTTGTTAAATCTTCTTTGAATGATTGGTAGAATAAACCTGTGAAGCCATCTGGTCCTGCACTTTTTGTGCAATTGCTTCACCTCCAGGAGAGAGTCTCCCTTCCTTTGTTCCTTCTCAAAGGAATCTTGATCTGTTCTTTTTGTTTTTGTGCAGAATTTTCTCCCTAGGTCCCATAATTCACTTAAATTCTCTCCCTCACCCAGGGCCCCCTTTTCTTTACATTTTTTCAGTTCTGGGGCCCATCCTGTCTTACATCAGTTCAGTTTCCCCACCCATCTTTTTTTTTTATGTGAGGCTTTTCTACTTCCAGTTTCTTCCTTATTAACGTATCTTACAGGGAGCCAAATGGGGAGTATGACTTCATTTTAACTTGACTAATTCTATCTCTAATAATCCTGTTTCCAAAAGATCATTTTCTAATGTGCTTGGAAGAAGATTTTGACATATCTTTTTTGGGAGTACACAGTTCAATCAATAACATTCATCAATATGGTGGTTGGAACATAGCATCATTAATGAAATATTCAAAATTCAGCTAATCCAAAATATTTTATAAAGCAACTAGTTTCTGGATTAGGCTGAGCCTTAATCCAAAATTAGTGGCGTCCTTATAAGAAGAGGGAAATGAATGAAGACACAGACACAAGAGAAAAGCAGCCACATGAATATGGAGGCAGAGATCATAGTTATGCTGCCCCAAGTCAAGGAATGCCTGGGGCCACCAGAAGCCAGGAAAGAGGCATGGAACAGATTCTTTACTAGAGCCTGCAGAAAGAGCATGGCCCAGAAATGCCTTGATTTCGGACTTCTGGCCTCCAGGTATGAGACAAGAGGTTTCTGTTGTGTTGGTTTAAGCCATCTAGTCTGTGGTTCTTTGCTACAGCAGCCCTAGGAAACCAATACAGTAGGTAAGCATCCCAAGGTCACTTACCTAACAGTGGCAAGACTTTGATTCCAGACAAAAACTGTCTGTCTCCAGTTATGAATACTACTTTGTAATGACTTGGGAGCAGGTTGCACATAGCATCCCACTGATCGGCTTAGAGAGCTTCTGGTCCAATGCCACTTTATGTTGGGGAGGAGGACACTGGGTTCAGAGAGCCTACATTACTATTAGATGGAACTGAAACTCATACCAATTGACTATGCTTTTGCTCTTTAAATCATAAAACTCCATTCTAAGACTGTGTCTCTTGTTATTCTCTAGCAAAAATTTAGAGATTCCAACAAAATATGTTGGTTTCTTAATTAATCAACTCTTCTCATTCCTATTGTCACTGAAGTAGAACATTTAATAACTAGAAGCATTTATTCGCCATTGGTTTCGTGTGAAATTGTAACTCTCTGTTCCATGTTGTAGGCTTCAGATTTCATTTTTCTTGGGCTTCAGAGCATATAGACAATACCTAGAAACTGGCTCTCAGCAAAGTCCTGTAAGAAAGCACATCAGTGTTCTCTGAGCATGGTCAGTCTCACCTGCCTAGCAGGGGCTTAATCACAGTCAGGGAAGAAAACAATAAAGCACTTAACAGTACTATTTTGAGGAGCAGGACCAGTGAATGAGTCAAAATAAAAGCTAATTATTATTTAAGGTGAAACCAGTCATTTTGGCAAACATTTATTATTCAGGCTATTGTCTATACTTTTCACTTACTAATCATGCTGAAAAAATGAATTCTGCTTTTTAAAAATTTCAGGCATATTTTCTAACCAAATGCAACCTTTTGAATAATGAAGAAACTAGAGACTACTATTCCAGACATACTATGTGCTAATTATTTTGAGGGTTTCTCCCATCATAATAAAATTAAATCTTGGATAAATAACATCTTTTTAATATATTGAAGGTTTACGTTAAAATAAGGGCAGAGGCAGGGAGAAGGAAAAGCAGTTGTGATTCAGGGGCTTTTTCGGGACTTGGGAATTGTCCTGGGTGGCATTGCAACGACAAAGATAGGTCATTTTATATCATCATATAACATGCAAAACTGTGTGGGAGAGAGTATGGTCTACTATGTGAACTATGGTCCATGCTTAATGGCAAAGTCCCAGGATGTGTTTATCACTTGCGATTAATGTGCCATACTAATGAAGCATGTTTATGTGGGAGATTGTGGGAGGTGTGGGAGGGGGGGCATACGGGAATCCCTATATTTTTTGTGTAACATTTATGTAATCTAAATATCTTTTTTTTTTAATTAAAAAATTTACAAAAAAAAAAGAAATGGTGAAAGCAGAACAGACATTGTTGCTTATTCCAATCCATTAAGTATATTGGTAGGTGTAGTTTTACATAGATGGCTTATATCACTTTGAATAAATTCCCTTCTATTCATAAAAAAATAAAGTATAATAAAATAAAATAAGGGGAATATAAAATAAACAAACAGAAAAAACATTGAGCTAATGGAAATGTTGAGCTATATTATATATGTATGCAAGAGAGCCAGAGTTTCCCGAAGGGTAGATTCTTATATATAATTGAGATCAGGTAACTGAGCTTTAGAGCTTCTTGCAAGGTAACTGAACCTGAGATGCCTGCATTTGGTCAAGAACTTGAAAGGGTATTAGAGAGATGTCAGGAGACTAAGTCTTGGAGCCATTTGCATGGGAGACAAGATTAACGTGACTCCAAAGTAAATTAAAAACTACAGAATTACGAATGTAGTCTCAGGCAGGGCGAGGACTAAGGTCAGGCAAAAGAGGGGTCAAAACTTAAGGAGGCACTCACTCCCAGAGTCATTGAAAAGTGCGCTTTCTTAAATTTGCAACCTAGGTGACTCACACTAAGTCCCAAACCTGGTCTCAGGCTGGTATCACAGCCTCAGCTCTGACAGAAGTAAATGCAAATTTTCTGTGGATAAAGGCATCCTAAGACCCTCAGGATTCCCACTGATGAAGTTTAGCCAAATATGAGCTAACAAATATCACTAAACACACACGGAAACAAGCACTATGATTTAGAATCAGCAGAAACAGTAAATAATTTTCTTGGATACACAAGAACTTCAGATACAAGAGTAACAGAGGATTAATATAAACTATTTAAAGATTTCAGAGATGAAATACTTAAAGATAAAAAATGTGGAATAAAAACATGAGTTAGTAATCAAAACAGTGCGGTACTGGCATAAGTATAGTCACATAGATTAATGGAACAGAAAAGAGTCCAGAAATAATCGTCAAATTTACATTCACTTGATTTTCAGCAAAGGTGCCAGGTGGTGAAAAAGATAAACTTTTCAACAAATGGTGCTGGGACAATTTGATATCCATATGCAGAAGAAAAATGAATTTAGACTCTTATCTCATACCCTACACAAAAATAACTCAAGATGGAATATATGGAAGAGCTAAAACAATAAAACTTCTAAAAGTTTTTAGGAGAAAAAAGAATTATTCCTTGGGTTAGGCAAAGGTTGCTTAAACATAATACCGAAATCATTATCTAGTCAGGAAAAAATTGATGAATTAGACTTCCTCGAAATTAAAAGCTTTTGCTCCTCAAAAGAAACCATTAAGAAAAAGGAAAGCTATGCCACATACTAGGAGAAAGTAAGTGCAAATAATATTTCTGATTTTAAAAACTTGTATATAGAATACAAAAAGAGCCATTACAACTCAATAATAAAAAGACATACAACTTAACTTTTAAAAATGGGAAAAAAAGATTTAAACAAGCACTTCACAAAGGAAGATGTAAGAATGGGCCCAAGGACATGAAAAGATGTTCGACATCATAAGGTTATACAAATTAAAACCATAATGGGATACCATTATGCACCCCACTAGAATAGCTAAATTTAAAGACTGACAATAGCAAGTGTTGACCAAGATGTGGAGTAATTGGAACCCTAATATGATGCCAATGGGAGATTAAGTGATACAGCCACATTTGGAATATTGTTTGGCAATTTTTTTTAAGTTAAACATAAACTTACTATACAATCCATCCATTCCATTCCTAGCTATCTAACAAAGAGAAAAGAAAACATATAGCCACACAAAAACTGATATGTGAATGCTCTTAACAACAATATTCATAATTACTCCAAACTAGAAACAACCTAAATATCCATCAAATGATGAATGGATAAGTAAAATGTGGTATAGCCAAACAATGGACTATTACTCAGCAATTAAAAAGAATAAATTATTGAGGCATGTGGCAACATCAATGAGTTTCAAAAAATATCCTGCTCAATGAAGAAGCCAGACACAAAAGACTACCTGTTGTACAATTCCATTTTAAAGTTTTTAGAGAGGCAAAACCATAGGGACAGAGAGTAGAACAGCGATTGCCTGAAGCCAGGAGTAGGAATGAGGGTCGACGCCAGATGGGCATGAGGAAACTCTTTGCGCTAATGGAAACGTTCTGAAACGCAGTTGTGGTGATGGTTGCACACAACTGTATAAAATTCCTAAAAATCACCCAACTGCACATTCACACTGGGTGAATTTTATATTTAGATGAAGCTGTTTTAAAAAATGAGTAATCAACAATGACCAAACAGTTTTGGGGGAAAAAAATTAATTATTGAATGAAAAATATAATCGTCAAATTTAAAAATTCAGAAAATAGAATATGGTCTCTAGATAAAATAAATGTATTAAATCAAGCCTCCAGAATTGGATAATTGTACTGTGGCATTGAAAGAGAAAAGCTTTGTTTTTAGGAGAATCACACTGACATATTAAGCATTAAAGAAACATGATGTGTGCAACCTCTTCTCAAATGGTTCAGAAATAATAAAGGGTACATGAGGGTGAGAGAGAGAGAGAGAGAGAGAGAGAGAGAAAGAGAGAGAGAGAGAGATAAATGATTTTAAAAATGTTTTCTATACTATTATCTCAACTTTCTCAAAATTATGAATTTATATAAACATAGAATGTTTAAAGATTGATCATTTGAAAATACTATTAAAATAGATAAACTTCAGTGAGATAATTGGTAAAAGTAGAAGAAACAAATAAACAATATTAGTGATGAAAAGGAGGATTTATTGCAGAAACAATAGAAATTTTAAAAAGAGCAAGAGAATACAATTTAAAATTAATGCCAATAAATTTGAAAACTTAGAATAAAAATGAATAAATGCTTAGAAAATATAACTTACCAAACTGACTCAAGAATAAATAAAATGTCTTAATAGGTACATTTTGAAATGAAATTGAATCAGTAATTAAAATTTTCCTGCCAAGAAACTGGCAGGCCCAGACAGTTTAATCAATGTATTTTACAAAATGTTCAAGGAATAAATTATTCTAAAATTTTATGAACTCTTCCAGAGAATAGAAAATAGGTAACACTAGATAACTCATTTATGAGTTTAGTATGACCTTTATACCAAAACAAGACAAAGGCAGAAAGAGGAAGGAAAATTTTAATTCAGTCTCATAAATGAATATAGATGAAAAAATACTAAACAGAACATTGGAAAAGTGAATATTACAGCACATAAAGAGATAATACATCAAAACCAAGTTGGCTTTTTTTCCAGGAATGGTAAGATGCTTTAACATTAGAAAAGCTATGAAGGAAATATACCACATTTGCTATTTAAAGGAGAAAATCATATTGTTATCTCAATAGATACAGAAAATTATTTGAAAAATGCAGACAAGTTCATAGTTTTTTTAAAATACACTCTTGGAGAGCAGACGTAGCTCAGTAGTTGAGTGCCTACTTCCCATGTATGAGGTCCTGGGTTTAAGCCTCAGTAACTCCCAAAAAAACATATATATATACACTATTAAAAACTTGGAATAAAAAGGAAATTCCTTAGCTCAATGAAGAATGATTTCAGTAAAAATCAATTTAAATGGAGAAACATTAGAAATACTCCTTTAGGGGGGTGGGATTTTCATTATTTTATTTTCTTTTTTTTAGTGCTCAGAATTAGGAAGTACTTTTTTCAGAAAATTCATCATAGGTTTGCACTGATACCTTGAATTTGAATTCAAGATTGCAGAGTTTTTACTAGATGATTTAACATTACATTTGGATCTCCTTTTTCTCATGCTGAGAATCCTGGTTCTCAATAACATGGAGAATTATAGAATTAGAATATCATATAATATTAATTCGCTTTGTCATATAATATACCCACAACAAATTCAATCTGACAATACCAACACTTCACCTACAATGAGATTACTAAAAATTAGGTTTTTAATTTCAATGAATCTTAGGGTATATCCTGCTAAGGACGTACAGTCAAATTATTATTCTTTAAAGGCATGTAGAACAATCTCTGTCTGATCAACTAAATGCACATTTAGGTTCACACCAAAATATTATTTTAAATTTTTAGGGATTGCTTTAGAAATTCTTTTATTTATAATTATGTAACAATATACCAAACAAGATATATCCAAATAATTTTAGGTTCTATCCCTTTCTGTACCTTTATATTCTTTTTCTCCCTTTCTAGGAAAACCACTTTTTATTTTATGGTTTATTTTTAAGGTAAGAATATATATATTATATTCATATTATTCCTTTCCGAGCTAAGTTACAACATTTTGTACCCAATTTTCTCTGTTGTTTATTTTTTAATTTAACTATATATTTTGGCAGTTACTCCGTATTAACGTATAAAGCTGTTCCTCATTCATTTTTAGAATTGCAAAGCACTCTACATTTGTTGATGTACCCATAGTTTTATGTTTGCTTGTTTATTTATTAGAGAAATTGTAGTTTTACAGAAAAATCATGTAGAAAATTCAGAGTTCCTATATACTCACCCTCACACAAAGTTTTCCCTATTATTAAAATTTTGCATTAGTGTGGTACCTTTCTTTCAACTGATGAAACAATATTATTATGATTATACTATTAACCATAGTCCATAGTTTACATTTAGGGTTCACTTTCTGCGTTGTATTATATGGAATTTTTAAAAACTTTTATTCTGGTAACATATATATAAAAAGTAAAATTTCCCCTTTTAACCACATTCAAATATACAATTCAGTGGTTAAATTACATTCACAATGTTCTGCTATTATCACCACTATACATTACCAAAACTTTTCCAACATACCAAACAGAAACTCTGACCAATTTCTTACTAACTTCCCATTCCTTCACCCACTCCAGCTCTTGGTAACCTGTATCCTAGTTTCTGACTCCATGAATTTGCATACACTAAATATTTCTTCATTTTTGTCTTCCTACTTTTGTTCTTCACATAGCAGCCAGAGTGATTGTATTTAAGCTTAAGTTGGATTTCATTTATCTCCTTGAGACCATGAACTTTTGACTTCTTCCCCTATGATTTATCCCAGCTCACTCCCCTCCAGCCACACCAGCCAACTTTGCTTCACAAATACACTGGGCACACTCCAGCCCCAGAGTGTTAACTTGTTTCTCTGCCTGGAACACTCTTCCTTTGTTAGCCATTTGCCCACAACTCACCTTTTCAGATCTTTGCTCAGATAGAACCTTCTCAGTGAGGGTTTCTCGGGCCACCCTATTTAAAATTGAAATCCATCCCTCAATTCATAACCCTCTATGCTCCTTTATACTCCATGATCTCTTTTCTGCATTATTTTTCCCTTTAGTATTTATCACCATTTACCATAAAAATGCATTTCATTTATTTACATTGTTTATTGCTACAACTAGAATGTAAGCCCTGTGTAGCCTCCATTTTGTTTGTTGGCGTATTCTGAGTTTAGAACAGCGTCTAACACAGAATGACTTAAGAGAGATTCTTTGAGAAAATGAAAAGAATAATGAATGAATGAATGAATGAATGGACAGATCCCAATATTGCTTAAGGAATACTTTCCAAGAACCTGTAAGCATCACAATGAGATTGTGCAGTGTTTATTCCAAGCCTCCAGTGAGGTGTTTATCTGCTGAGATGGGTGGTGAGGGGTGGAATCCCATGTGAAAGAAGAAATATAGTCCCATGGAGCATGTGCTATAGGCCACCATCAGTATCCTTCTTGTCCGACCTCAGCAGGTCCCAAAATAGTGAGTCAGGTTACTTCAGAGACTGCTGCCTACCTGAAATATATGACTGCTTCTAATATAAGCATGTGTTTTTTTACATGCTGTCCAAATGATGAGGTTTTCTAAACAAGTGCTTATACTCATTTTGTGTTTATATTTTAGTATAAAGAAAAAGATTAATATGATTAGTTATTTAAAAGTGATCATAAAATGAGTTTACTAATACTAAACATGCATGAAATTGCAATAAGATTCTGAGTCTCCATTAACTGAACTTTTCTTCTAATGATTCAAACTATAGTTATTAGAAATAGGGAAATTAGATAATGACCTATATTTAAAGCATAAATTTTAATTTGAGACTAAAGGAATACATATTCATTACAGAAATTTTAGATAGATAAAGAAAAACACAGAGGAAAAAATCACAAATAATGTTATCACCATCTTTGAACTATTTTTACATATCTTCACTTTATTTTTAATAAATTCATTAAAGCTTAGATGGAAATGAATGATTTTCTTAAAAGTAGTTGACTCTGAAAGTAATGGTTTTATAGCAATCACGATGCTGTTTTAGAAAAAGAAAAGGAATTTTCCCTAAGATTTGTTTTCCAAGTTTACAACACATTTTCTTAAATAATCTCATTGTTTTCAATTTATTATCTTATGAGAAAGGATTTTCTATCTGGGGAAGCCAAAAGCAATTCTGGCTACCGTAAAGTTATCCAAGTTCAGTCAGGCTACAAGTTCTCAAGTAGCTTAAAATCTAGTAGGAAAAATAGGACATGTAAGAAATAAACATAAACATAACTAACAATGGTACTGCTTTTATGAGCTGCTTTTAACATCCATTCTCTCATTTAATCCTGCTTGTGATAACTCTGGGATTAAAATATTATTATAAGCTCTATTATAATATGAGGGAAGGGAGATCAGAGGTGAAAAAGAAGTGTTTGCATAAGGCCAAAAAATTAATAAATAGGACAGTTGAGATTAAATCCATGTTCTCTGAATCTTGTCCTATTTCTGCCATACAGTGTGTTATAGGTCCACTCTTGAAAGCGATAAATCTCATCAGATAAACTGCGATAAAGCATAGGTCAGAGGATGCAGAAACTATAATCAGGATAAAGGGTCAGTGGACTCCTGAAGCAGGTGACCTGAAGCTAGACCTTGATTATGGGGTAAGATTTAAAAGCAAAGAATTTAAAGGGAGCCTGGGCACAGGAAATTGCATTAAATGGAAAGATGCTATGATTTTGAACAAGGAAAAGGTAAACTTAAAACTGTATTCCATGAAAATTGAGATAGCAGCACTGTATAAAATATTTTCATGAGAGAAAACATTTGAGATCAGTAAACCAGTTAAGAGACTATTACATTAGATTAAGCAAGGAATAAAAGAATGCTTATAAGTTGATGTCAGTGGAGATAAAGATGGGAAATATCTGGGAGATGTTTTCAAGCTAGAATTGCTAAAACCTTGGGACTAATTGCAAGCCCAGTTCAGGTGAAACAAGGGAAAGACTAAGGTTTCGAGGCTGAGTGAGTGGAAGACTCGGTACATAAAAGAAATAGGGATACAAGTGGGCTTGAGTGGGGAAATAATTTTCCAGCCTATGATTCCTGGCTCCCCACTGTTGGGTTCACATTTGGGTCAGTCCCAATCCAATTTCCAATGAAATTTGTCTTGAGGAAAGATAAAATTACTTAGCTACATCCCCTGACACTTTTCATCAATGATCTGGTAAGGATGAGATATACCACCATCTCTCTTAGTATTATACCACCCAGATACCACTGTCTACCTAACTCCCTCACCTCTTAGGTAAGGCTCATTAGCCATGACTCTATTCTGCATTCTTGATGGAATGATCTATGTGGAGTGCGTGTGGTGATTCCCATTTTGCTTAACCAGATATTTTCTTACTCCTCATTTCTACAATAATAGGTGGAGACTTCAATACAACATTCTCATCAATAGATAGAACATCTACATAGAAGATCGATAAGGAAACAGAGAAATTGAATAATATGATAAATGAAGTACACCTTCAGGCATTACAGAACATTGCACCCCAAAACAGCAGGATAAATGTTCTTCTCAAGTGCACATGGTTCATTCTCCAGGATAGACCACAAGTTGGCTCATAAAACAAGTCTCAATAAATTTAGAAAAATTGAAATTATACAAAGCTTCTTCACTGACCGTAATCAGTATCAGGCAGTGAAATTGAAAATCCACAAATATATGCAAGTTAAAAACACACTCTTTTTTTTTTTCATTTTTCCTGTCCATTTATTTTGATATCATATACAACAAACCAGACTTCTAAAGTAGATGGAGTTATTCAAGAATTTTGATTCATTATATCATTTAATCAATACTCAGAAAAGTTCTTTTCATGCAATTCCATTATTTTAAGTCACATTTTCACCTTCTGATTGTGTTCTTTTATATATAAAGGTTTATAATTCAATTGAAGTCCATTTTATTTATATATATATTTATATATAT
>JAQZBX010087280.1:0-12889 GCA_029593785.1 Cabassous unicinctus
CAAGGGCCCATCAATGGACCATCCTCCTTCACTAGTCATTGCCCCTGTACTTGGGGGATTGTTGGTATTCCATTAGAGAGTGTGGCAGAGCTCCCCAGGATAGGAATTTGATATTCTTTTTGTTATTGTGTGAATCTCCACCCACTGTGACAATGCCCTATGAACATTTGAACACATTTATATGCCTTATATGCATGCCCTGGTGAACTTCCTCCCATGTATCCCCCATCACAGACACCCCACACCAATGATCTTCCCCTGCCACAGTTGTAACCCTTGTGTGATCCAAAACTTCTTCAAAAATGAAGCCAATAAAATAGCCAAATACAATTAATAAAATAATAGCCAAATACAATCAATAAAATAATAATGATACTTTTAAACATAAGAAATAAAATACAGAAATTTTTTGAAAAAATAAAAATAAAAAATTGGGATATTAAAAAAAATGAAAAATATTAAAAAAAATTTTTTTGACATTTTGCTTTCATTACTGTAAGATTTGTTGTCCTATATGTAAAATGACATTTTCTTCCATTTATTCCCCCAGTGTCTTACTTTTTTTCGTTTTGTCTTCAAAGAAGTTTTAAGTCACAGTAAAGTCACATACAGAATACAGGGGATTCCCATTTACCCAACATCCTCCCCCTTTTCCCCCTTCTTGTATTAATAATCTTTTTATATGTGGATGATACATTTGTTACAACTGATATACAAATATTGAAACATAGCTACTAATCATGGTCAATGATTTACATTATGGTTTACCTTTTGTCAATAAACTTTTTAAAAATTTTTATGAAATTAAACATTGCCTGTATTCATCATTGTAAGATCATATAAAACACTTCCACCGCCCCCAAAGTAACTTCTGTTCCATGTATTCTATTCCTCCCTCCCCCCCTCCCCTTAGGGCCCATGGTGACCAGCAGGCTTCACTCCTTGAAGGACAAGATTCATAGTTACTTGCAACCACACTGAGGGCTTGACACATTGGTCTGTCCTTCCCTATTAGGCACTGCCCATGCTCTCAAAAGACTCATGCCCCTCTATTTGAAAACATAGTGGGCCTCCCAGGATGGGAGTCCAACTCCTTCCTGCTCATTATGTGGGTATACAACCACTTATATAACAAACTATGTCAAGATGAACACTCACACACTCCCTAGAAGCCTGCTGCAGGTGCACCCTGTCCCGAATGCCCCCCCTTCCAACACCCTAAACCAGTAACCCTACCTTGCCCTATTGCCAAAAGAGCATTCCCAACATTGAAGTTTCAACCACGTACCCACCAATCCCCAGTGTTCACCTGCTCCCTCCCCCAACCCTCCCCCCAGTACCATGGACAGTCCAATCCTCCTCCACACCCTACCCCCTTGACACACCTGCACTGCCTAACACAACAGTATCACTGCACCACTGTCATGCCCTCCATTGCATAACTACACACTTCCAACTTATCATAGATTTTGTCCATATGGGCATTGGTTCACAGCCCTCCTCTCCCTTTCTATTTCCTCTAAACCTATCTTCCAGACTCTAGCTCTCTGAGTCTGCTCAATTTGCTTAATTAACATCAGTGAGGTCATGTAATATTTGTCCTTCAGTGCCTCGCTTGCTTCACTTAACATAAGGTCTTCAAGATTCATTATCCTGTGTGTTAACACTGTATTCCTTCTTACAGCTGAGTAATATTCCATTGTATGTATATACCACAATTTGTTTATTCATACACCTGTTGAAGGGCATTTGGGTTGATTCCAACTTTTGGCAATAGTGAATAATGCACTACAATGTGCCATGCTTAATGGCAAAGCCCCAGGATGCATTTATCAATTGCAATGAATGTGCCACACTAATGAAGGATGTTCATGTGGGAGGGTGTGGGAGGTGTGGGGAGTGGGGCGTGGGGCATATGGGAATCCCTATATCCTTTATATAACATTTATGTAATCTAAGTATCTTTTAAAAAAATAATTTTTTAAAAAGTATCTCAAAAATTAATAATAATGAATAATGCCACTATGAACATTGGTGTGCATATATCTGTTCCCGTCCTTGCTTTCATTTCTTCTGGGTATATACCCAGCAGTGGGATTGCTGGATCATATGGCAGTTCTATAGTTAGTTTTCTGAGGAACCGCCATACTGTCCTCCAGAATGGTTGCATCATTCTACATCCCACCAGCAGTGGATGAGGGTTCCCATTTCTCAACATCCTCTCCAAAACTTGTAGTCCTATGTTTTTTTAATAGCCACCAGTCTAATGGGTGTAAGATGACATCTCATTGTAGTTTTTATTTAAATTTCCCTTATAGCTAGTGATGTTGAGCATCTTTTCATGTGCTTTTTAGTCATTTGTATTTCTTCTTTGGAGAAGTGTCTGTTCAAATAACATGCCCATTTTTTAAATGGATTGTCTTTTTATTTTTGAGGTGTAGGATTTCTTTATATATGCAGGATATTAGGCCCCTATCAGATATAGGGTTACCAAATATTTTCTTCCATTGAGTAAGCTGCCTTTTCACTTTCTTGGCAAACTCCTTGTGGTGCAAAAGTTTTTAATTTTGAGGCAGTCCCATTTATCTATTTTTTCTTTCATTGCTTGTGCTTTGGGTGTGAAGTTCATGAAAACATTTCCTATTACAATATTCTGTAGGTGCTTCCCTACATTATCTTCCAAGGTCTTTATGGTCTTGCCTCTTATATTTAGATCTTTGATCCATCTGGACTTAATTTTTGCATAAGGTGTGAGAGGGTGTTCCCCTCTCATTCTTTTGGATATGGATATCCAGTTCTCCAAACACCATTTGTTGAAGAGACCATTCTCTCCCAGTTGAATTGGCTTGGTGGTCTTGTTGTATTTCAGTTGACTATATATGCGAGGATCTATATCAGAATTCTGAATTCAGTTCCATTGGCCAGTATGTCTATCCTTGTGCCAATAACATGCATTTTTTGACCACTGTAGCTTTGTAGTATGTTTTAAAGTCAGGTAGTGTGATTCCTCTATTTCATTTTTCTTTTTCAATTTGTCTTGACTATTCAGGGCTTCTTGCCCTTCCAGATAAATTTCATAGTTAGTTTTTCCAATTCAGTAAAAAATGCTATGGTGATTTTTATTGGGATTGCATTGTCTGTAGACTTTGATCCATCTTGAGTTAATTTTTGTATAAGCTGTGAGATGATGTTCCTCTCTCATTCTTTTGGATATGTATATCCAGTTCTCCAAACACCATTTGGTGAAGAAGCCATTCTCCACCAGTTGATTGGGCTTGGTGGCCTTGTTGACTGTATATGAGGATCTTTCTCAGAATTCTCAATTTGGTTCCATTGATCGATATGTCTGTCCTTGTGTCAATACCATGCAGTTTTGACCACTCTAGCTTTGTAGTATATTTTAAAGTCAGGTAGTGTGGTTCCTCCTATTTCATTTTTCTTTTTCACTATGTCTTTGGCTAGCCAGGGCCTCTTGCCCTTCCTAATAAATTTCATAGTTAGCTTTTCCAATTCAGTAAAAAATGTTGTGGTATTTCTTATTGGTATTGCATTAAATCTGTAAATCAGTTTGGGTAGGATAGACATCTCATTGATGTTTAGTGTTCCTATCCATGAACAGGGACTGTTCTTCCATTTATGTAGGTATTCTTTGATTTCCATTAACAACGTTGTGTAGTTTTCTACGTACAAGTCACATCTATAGTTAATTTTTTTCCTAGGTATTTGATTCTTTTAGTTGCTATTGTAAATGGGATTTTTTTTCTTAATTTCCTTAGATTGCTCATTATTGGTGTACAGAAGTGCTGCTTATTTTGCACATTGATCTAATAACCTGCCACTTTACTGAACTCATTTATTAGCTCTTAGAAGCTTTATTGTAGATTTCTCAGGGTTTTCTATGTACGGGATCATGCCATCTGCAAATAGTGAAATTTTTGCTTCTTCCTTTCCAATGTGGATGCCTTTTATATCTTTTTCTTGCCTAAGTGCTCAAGAAAGTACTTCTAACACAATGTTAAATGAATTTGAGTGGTGAAAGTCGGCATCCTTGTCTTGTTCCAGATTAGAGGGAACCCTTTGAGGATTTCACCATTTCTCTATTTGCCACTGAAACTTCCAGCACCATTGGATCTGCTATATCATATGGTCCAAGTGGTAGTGCAGCTTGCACAGCAGCCTGGACCTGTTGCAGGGCCTCCTCTTGTTCTGGTCCCCAAACAAAACTAGCAGCTTTTCTGGTCACTTGGTAAATGGGCCGGAGTAGCACACCCAAATGAGGAATGTGTTGTCTCCAAAATTCGAAGAGGCCAACTAAGAATTGTGCCTCTTTTTTGGTCGTAGGAGGGGCCAGGTGCAACAGCTTATCCTTTTCTTTAGAAGGGATATCTCAACAGGCCTCACACCACTGGACACCTAGAAATTTCACTGAGGTGGAAGGACCCTGTATTTTTGTTGGATTTATCTCCCATCTTCTCTCACACAAATGCCTTACCAATAAGTCTAGAGTCTTTGCTGCTTCTTGCTCACTAGGCCCTATCAACATGATATCATCAATATAATGGACCAGTGTGATGTCTTGTGGGAGGGAGAGACGATCAAGTTCCCTGAAGACAATATTATGACACAGGGCCAGAGCTGATATACCCCTGAGGCAGGATAGTGAAGGTGTACTGCTGGCCTTGCCAGCTGAAAGCAAACTGTTTCTGGTGGTCCTTAATAATGGCAATTGAGAAAAAAGCATTTACCAGATCAACAGCTATATACCAGGTACCAGGGGATGTGTCGATTTGCTCAAACAATGATACCACATCTGGGAGAGCAGCTGCACTTGGAGTCACCACCTGGTTAATTTTATGTTAATCTACTGTTATCCTCCAAGATCCATCTGTTTTTTGTACAGGCCAAATAGGAGAGTTGAATGGGGATGGGGTGGGAATCACCACCCCTGCATCCTTCATATCACTGATGGTGGCATTAATCTCCGCAATCCCTCCAGGAATCTGGTATTGCTTTTGATTTACTATTTTGCTAGGCAGAGACAGTTCTAGTGGGTTCCACTTGGCCTTTCCTATCATAATAGCCCTCACTTCACAAGTCAGGGATCCAATGTGGGGATTCTGCCAGTTACTGAGTATGTCTATTCCAATTATGCATTCTGGAACTGGGGAAATAACCACAGAATGGGTCTGGGGACCCACTGGGCCCACTGTGAGATGGACCCGAGGTAAATGTTCAACATCACTAGTGATTAGGGAATGCAAATCAAAATTACAAGATATTATTTCACAACTATTAGACTGGCCACTATTAAAAAGTTGGAAATCTGTAAATGTTGGAGAGGATGCTGAGAGATAGGAACACTTGTTCACTGTTGGTGGAAATGTGGGATGGTATAGCCACTGTGGAGGACTGTTTGGCAGTTCCTAAGGAAGTTGAATATAGACTTGCCATGTGACTTGGCAATATCATTACTAGGTATATACCCAGAAGAACTGGGAGCAGTGACATGAACAGACCTCTGCATACCGATGTTCACAGCATCATTATTCAAGATAGTGAACAGCTGGAAACAACCAGGTGTCCATCAACTGATGAATGGGTAAACAAATTGTGTTGTATACACATGATGGAATATTATGCAGTGGTAAGAAGAAATGAAGTCGTGAAGCATATGACAACATGGATATACCTGGAGGACATTATTGTGAGTAAAGCAAGCCAGACACAAAAGGACAAATGCTATATGATTGTGCTATTATAAACTAAACATTGTACGTAAAGTCATGGAGTAAATAATTAGAAGATAGGGTGCCAGAAAATAGAATGAGGGTAGAGAATGGAAACCTGAGGGTTATTCTGTGCAGAAGTGGTTAAGTGGTTTTTTTGTAAATCTTTGTAAATGAATGGAAATGGTGAGAGCACATCATGGTGCTTGTGATAGCAGAGCCATTATATGGGTATGACAGTGGTTGAAAGGGAAAGTGTAAGGACATGTATATTACTTGAATGAAAGCTAAAAAATGTTACATGGGGCTGTATAACATAGTAAAACCTCATGTAAAATACAAATACAGGTGATATTCTATATATAAGACTGTTTTACAAAATATAAATATGAATATACTAGAGAGGAGGAAACAGAATAGCAGCTATGTACGGAAGGGAAAGCATAGAGAGATTGAGAAGTGATGTATTTGTTTTGTTTGGTTGTTATTATTATTAATTACCAGAATAATGAAAATGCTCTAAAAATGATTTAAGTGATGAATTTACAATTATGTGATTATATCGCATACCATTGATTGCACACTTTGGATGGATTTATGCTTTATTAATATGTATCAATAAAATTTATTTGAAAAAATGTATTAAACCAGATATACAAAATGGAAAAATGAAAGCACTCTCCTGCCACATAAAGACATGTATGTCTTATGTCTCAAATTAATATTCCTAAGAGAAAAAAGCCTCTTGGAAAAGATGACATGATACATGATAAAGCTACAATTATTACATTCTGCAAAAGAAAAAAGTGACAAGTGAGATTTTGCCAAGGATTCATGGTGGAAAGGTAGAGGATAGGTGAAGCATTCGGTATGATATTTAATGGAGATAACTGCCACTATGAATTTCACAAACGTACAGAATTTTAGACCACAGGTGTAATTCTTAATGCATGCAATTAAGAACATCAATTAAGAGGTAGATGATTTTCAAATATGATTTAAGTATCTAACTATTAAGTATCTAACAAATCTACAAAAATCTACAAAATCTAACAAATGTACAAAACATATTGACTGCAAGTGGAAAGGGAAGATGTGCTGACCTGAGTAACTTTTAAATGAGTGAAATCTGTTAAGACCACAGGCAAAAGGAACTGTGAATAAAGATTGGACTCTGAGAAGTTCTTGCCCACACATGGATAGTAATAACTGTGAAACTACTATACATGTATAGTGGAAGTGAACAGTCAATTTCAATAGATGGCAGATGGTGGGAGAGAGCCTTATCACTGTTGGAATGGGAAGTTGCAGATAAGTCATAGGAGAAACTTAGAATGATCCATTTGATAATGAATTAGTCTTTGAGACATGGGTATGACTTCATGATTAGCTTATTACAGATTGTTCCATAAAGAAATATTTATAGAAGTTAGGTGTACATACAAAGTTTAGTATAGTCACATAAATTTCCTTACATTCTCAGTTGAGACTGGGGAGATGCAGGGACACATATGATAAGCTCCCAGATCTCGGTTTTCAGTTCTATTCTCCAATAAATGGGAGCCATTTACCCTGCCAGAAATTGCTGTTTCTAGGGCTAGGGAAGGGAATATACAAGGATCTCCTGTAGAACCTTCTAGTACCAAAAAGTAAGGAATTAGGAGGAAGCAACAACCAAAAAAAAAAACAACAAAAAAAAACCCACAACAAATGCACAAACACACACTCACACACACACAGAGACACACACTGAAAATATATGTAAAACAGGAGCCAATTGAAAGAGCGCCCAATGGCCAAAGGTGGCATAATTCGAGCAACAAAATAAATCACATGGAATTGCATTATAACCCACAGTACAAGATGAATATGCAAGGACCAGGATGATATAAATGATTATATTGATGAATAAGTAGGGGAAAGATAGAATTATCCCATGCAAATTGTTTTTCCAATTTATTGATATACATACTCATGCATGAAGGAGGAGGAACATAATTTCCCACTCCTTAAAGGTGGGCTATGTATAATGACTTACTTCCAAAATGTACATACTGTTTGGGGAGGGGAAAAAGAGTAACTGGCCAGTGGAGAAAACAGTTACAATTCGTTCTGCTTGATTTCCCCACCGGGTGATGATAACGAGGGTTGGGATTAGTGTGGCTTCGAATAGTTGCAGGCTGGGAATGAAAGTAAACATCATGTATTAGTCAGCCAAAGGGGTGTTGATGCAAAGTACCAGAAATCTTTTGGTTTCTATAAAGGGTATTTATTTGGGATAGATGCTTACTGTCACAAGGCCCTAAAGAGTCTAACTCAAAGTTACTTCCTCACCAAACTCTGTTGCTATGTGTTGACACAAGATGGCAGATGACATCTGCGAGGGTTCAGCCTCCCTCTTCCCTCTTAAGGCTCCATGGGGTCAGCTCCTTCCTATCTCAGCTGTAGGCTGGCATAAGGCTCATCTCTCTCCCTGGGGCTTGTTTCTGTCTGGGTTCAGTTGCTGTTCTCTTCACATGGTCATCTGTAGACTATCAGGCTCATCTCTCTTCCAGGGGCTTTCCCATGTCTAATGAGCTGTCTCTCCTCCTCTGTGTTCTTCTTCTCTTTGTGTCTACTTCCATGTGAGAGTCTATTTTATCAGTCCACCATCAGGGGTGGGACTCAATGCTGAGTCACACTCTAATGATGTGGTTGAATTAAAGCACTAATCTTAACATAATTTAATCAGACATCTCAGCTGACTCTACTACAATCAAAGAGTTATCATGCCCAGAGGAACAGACCAGTTTACAAATATAATCTATATCTTTTTTGGAATTCATAAATAATGTCAAACTAATACACAGTAACAATGATATGTCATCTTGAGCATGTACCCTTGATATGGAGTGATGAGAAAAGCACTTTCCACTGTGGTGTTCATCTGAAAAAACACTGAAGCACAATCATGAGAAGAACATCAGGTAAATATGAATTAGAAGACATTCCACAAAACTCCTGACAAGTACTTCTGAATATTTTTAAGGTCATAATAAAGAATGCACTACCTTCAAAATTTTTCTGTAAATCTGAAATATTCTAATATAAAAATATATTAAAATAAATTGTTATATTTTGCCTAACATATACTTTTGTTTAATCACTCCTACTATTCATTGGTATTGAGTCTCTCTCTTAACTAGCCCTATTGTTGTTTTTGTAAACAGTATTTATGACACCAAAATAAATAATCCAGAATAATATAAAATATCAAATGGAAGTCTATTATACATGTTTTATGTTTGAGTATCAATGCATATGTGTATAATTAATTATTATACATTACATTGCTATTGGGGCTTTTGGATGTTTTTCTGGTTTATCTGTGTCTTGTGTTCACTCTCTAAAAAGCTGGTCATAATAAACCAGGGACAAGATTCAGGTATCATAGAATATATTTCAAATCATCATTGAATATTTATACAACTGGCTTATGGGGGGGTGGGGGGTGGACACTCCTAGTATGTAAAGGCCAGGAGAGAGGAGAAAGATAAAGAACTGCTCATTCAGGAGCCTCACATGTGTCTGTGTAGTCAGGGTGGAAGAGAAAAGGGAGGGGACAGTTGGGGGTGAGTTTATTATTTAGAAACTTAGGGCCTGTAGTTGTCTTTCTTCCTTTTAATGTTTCCCTGCAGTTTGGGTGACTTTT
The DNA here is from genome assembly GCA_029593785.1 of Cabassous unicinctus. Lineage (NCBI taxonomy): Eukaryota > Metazoa > Chordata > Mammalia > Cingulata > Chlamyphoridae > Cabassous > Cabassous unicinctus. The sequence goes on from JAQZBX010087280.1 coordinate 9,418, forward strand.
CTCCACAGTCACACAGATGAAATAATGTTTTCAAGGTAGTCAGGAAAGGGGAGGGATCATGAGAGCAGTAAGGGGGACAGCTTGATCAAGAAAAAGAAAACAGTCTTTGTCAATGTCATTACTTGTTTTGGTAATCAGTTTACCCCCAATGACTAGCACAATGCCTGCATTTTGGAAGATACTCGACAACTTGTATTGAATGAATGAATAACTGAATGAATGTAAGAGATTCTGGAACTCACTGGGAAAAAGTACCTGTGTATTTAATAAGAATATTTTTAAACTATATTGAGAATAAATAAGGAGATGAGTCACTAGAAAGAATTATGAACATGGTCATGAAGGATAGTCTGGAAAATAAGCTCAGTCTTCAGTTTCTGACACATCTACCTAAAATCAAAATTCAAACTGGGGCATTAAAACTGATATTACAAAAATAAAGAGAATTATAAAACAATACTAGTAACAATTGTACATCAACAAATTAGATAATCTAAACAAAATGGAAAAATTTCTAGAAGCACACAAATACCTCAAAGTGTCCCAGCAAAGCTAGAAAATCTCAAGAGAGCTATAAGAAGTAAAGAGATTGAATCAATGTCTAAGAACAGATGGCTTCAGTGGTGAATTCTACTAAACATTCAAAGAAAAAGAAAAGTGTGAAGAGGAGAGAACATTCCCTAAGTTATTTTCAGAGGCTTAGCATTATTCTGATAACAAAGTTAGACAAAGACAGCAAAGGAAAAGAAACTTTGAGATCAAATTATTTTACGTATAAAAATCCAAAAAACTTCAACAAAATACTGGAAGTCTAAATTCAACAACATATTAAAAGGATTATTCACCACAGCCTAAGAGGATTTATCCCAGGAATGCACTGGTAGCTCAACGTAAGAAAAACAATCAATCTAATATACTACATTAATGGAATGAAGGGGGAAAAAGAAAAGATCATCTTAGTTGGTGCAGAAAAGGATTTGGGAAAAAAAATCTAAGACCCTTTCATGAAAAAGACACACAATAAAGTAGGATTAGCAGGGAACTTACTTACTCAACATGTTTAAGGGAAATTCTGAAAAACCAACAACTATTATCGTACTCGATGTAAGACTGAAAGTTCTTCCCCAATATTAGATACAATACAAGAAAGCCTGTTTTTATCTCTGCTATTCAACATTGTACAAAAAGTTCTAGCCAAAGAAATTAGAGAAGAAAAAATAATGAAAGGCATCCAAATTTGAAAGACATAAGTATAACTACTCTATTTAAAAATGATATGATCCCATATATAGACATTCACAAAGAATCAAAAGGAAAACTATTAGTCCTAATAAAATCATTCAGAAACTTTGGGGATACATTATAACATGTAGAGATCAGTTGTGTCACATTGGATTTTTTGTTTTTGGCAAGAGCTTTTCTAAGAACCCGGCCATCATTAATTTTAACTGGAGGAAGATGATAGTACCAAATGCTATCCTACAGCCATGTAGAACTCAAAGCTTCTCTGTGCCCACCAGAGGGGAAACTTGAGATGGTGCAAATTGGCCACAGACACCCATAGGCCTTTTCTGACTCACAGATGGGGCATAGAAAGACTCCTTCCTGGACATGGTGATTCACTGACTCACACCAAGGTACTGGGGCAGCCTTGTCACTTGCAGCATTTCACTTCTGTGGACCCCCAATATAACAACACGAACTTACTGTTTTGGATAAGACAATTCTGGATGTCTTCCTACCATCTTCAACTAAAAAGTCCTGAGTAAAATCTTCTCGACCACCAAACATCAAGGGAAAGTGAACCTGTATGGGAAGGGTTATGCAGGTTCACCTTTATATGCAGGGTTATGCTTCCCAAGGGCAGAATGAAACTCAAGTCAGGAGTGTAAGACCACCTGGGGACATGGATGGGCACAGGAGAACTCTACTGCTGCATGCCCCACCATTATGCCCTGACATAATGTGAAGGGGAGGTCAAGGCAATGCTTAATCCCCAAGGTTTGCTGTATGCCTGGGTGGGGCACAGAGAGACCAAAGCACATCAGCCAGTCTCCCCTGGTCGCCATCAGCCAATTCCCCTCTGCTTAATATACAGTACAATTAACACCACTTTCTATTTGTACAAAGACCAAAGTTAGAGAGCCCTGTTTATAGAAACTTGCTGGCCTCCCACTTCTTCCCTAAGTGACAAAGTGTCCTGGTTGCCAGGCATTTCTGTTCATTTAAGACAGAACCCTCCACAGGATTCTTTACAGTCAGTATTGGCTAACAGGATACTGGCACTCAGAAGCAGAGCTCCAGGTTGTCCCTGAACAGCCTGGCAGTGCTCTGCTGATGATGGCTGAAAGCCGGAGAAAACTCCAAATTCTCCCTGGGTTTCCCTGGGAGATCCTCATATGTGCTGTTCTGATTGTATAGTAAAGTGCTGACATACTCTAAGGAGGCAAAACGAGCTAGCCAAAATAATTTCTGCCTGTGCTGAAGAATATCATACAGTCTGTGAGAAGACTGCCCTGATGACACCAGCCAAAGAAGCCACTGAGCCCTCTGTGTTGGAGGCTGGTCTCTGCTCTTAGAGGCTCTGTGTTTGGCAGCACTCAATTCAAATCTGAACAGCGCTTCACATAAGTATACACTAGATCTTCTGGAAAATGAACATAAAAGTGACCCACTTAAACGTTCATGTCATGGAATGATGATGGATTGCCTTCAAGAATAGACTTTGTAACTCAACAAGGCAGCAGGGTCCTTCCAATCCCACATGACCGATGCAAAAAGGACCTAAAAACCTCTCAGATGAATGGAGAACAACTTCAGAAGAAAATAACAGATGGTGTGAATGAAAACACTTGTCTTCAAGAAAATATATAAGTGATTGCCCAAGAAACTGTGGGATGGAAACAAAGGAAGAAAGAATTGAAGGAATAGATGAAAGTGATTGAACATTCCATGCAAGAATGAAAGAGGTTTTGGAGGATGAAGAGAGCCAGATAACATTTCTTACAGAAACCAAGCTGTAGATTGTAAATTTGCCTGATCACTTAAGAGAATCTTACATGAGTGAAGGAAACTTGGAATTAGACAAAAATAAGGAATCAGAAAATGGAGTACACATAATTTATCAATCAGCATTTGAACTGAGTAGAGTATTACTATCGTGAACTTCATTATTACCTCTAAAAGGCTCAAAGGAGAAAAACAAGAAACATTCAAGAAAGCCTGTGAAGAAAAACAAATGACTGAAGAGATTACAGGACACAAAATAAGCCAGCAGAATGATCAAGCATCTTTGCAGTCATAAAATTTACACCTGGAAAATGAGATAAAAAAGCTTCAGAAGAGCCTAACCAAAGTGCACTGGATTCATGTTTTATAGTTTTTCAAAACTCAGAAATGGTAACAGTTACTAAATAGAGACCTAAACTCTCCTCAAATGTTTCTAATAAAGTACTACTGGCAGCAGAAAAAA
>JAQZBX010087281.1:0-12885 GCA_029593785.1 Cabassous unicinctus
AAATGTAAATCAAAGCTACAATGAGATGTCATTTCACACCTATTAAAATGGCCATTATTAAAAAGACAGAGAAATACAAGTGCTGGAGAAGATGTAGACAGATAGGAACACTCATTCACCGTTGGTGGGAATGTAGAATGGTACAGCCACTGTGGAGGACTGTTTGGCAGTTCCTAAAGAAGTTGAATATAGATTACCATGTGACCCGGCAATACCACTACTGGGTAATACCCAGAAGAACTGAGAGCAGTGACATGAACAGACATCTGCACACCTATGTTCATAGTGGTGTTATTCTTGATTGCCTAAAGATGGAAACAACCCAGGTGTCCATCAACTGATGAATGGATAAACAAACTGTTGTGTATATACATGATGGAATATTATGCATCTGTAAGAATAGATGAAATCATAAAATATATGACAACATGGATGAACTTGAAGGACATTATGTTGAATGAAGCAAGCCAGTACAAAAGGATAAATATGGTATGATTGTACTATTATGAACGAAATAGTAAAACCTCATGTGAAATATGAATGTAGGTAATATTGCCTATATAAGACTGTTTTTCTTTGAAACTGAACAAATAAATATATGTTTACGTTACAAGATGCTAATATCAGACAAAAACTTTACACTAAGTGAAAGATCAGACACAAAGTACTACATATTGTATGATTCCACTTATACAATATGCAAATATATATCAATTTATGAAAATGAAATTAGATTAGTTGTTATGTAGGGCTGGGCAAGGATAGAGGGATTGAGAGGTGACTGCTAAGGGATGTGGAGTTTTTCTTTTGGAGTAATGAAATTGTTCTAAAATTTTTTGTGGTGATGAATGCACAACATTGTGGTTATACTAAAAGCCATTGATTATACACTTTGGATATATTGTATGGTATATGAATATATCTCAATAAAAGTGCTTTAAAATAAATAAATATGCAAGAATAGCCAGACATAGCAGCTATATATAGCAGGGGAAGCAGAGGTGATGAATTTCTTTGTCTGTTTTTTGTTTATTATCATTATTATTATTGAAATAATGAAAATGCTCTAATAACAATTGAAGTGGTGAATGCACAACTACATGATTGTGCCAGATACCATTGATTGTACACTTTGGATGGATTGTATGCTTTATTAATATGTGTGACAGTTTGAGAGTATTTTTGTGAACCCCAAAAAGAGAAAGATTATGTTGTAAACTAACCTATTCCTCTGGGTGTGATACCCTTTGATTATATTAAATTCAGTGAGGGGCCTCTGATTAAATTTACCTGATAAAATCAATTTAGGGCTTCTGATGGGCTCTGCCAGTAAGGCGTAACAGCTTGAGTCCCTACCCACTTGGTGTGCTGATATAAATGGATACTCACTCAAGAAGACACACATAGTAAGAGAGAGAGCTCTGTTATTTTTTATTCTGGAGCCCCGGGGAGAAATGAGTCACTTGCCTGATAGCTTACAACTGACCTTGGGAAGAGAGCCAAGACTGATATAGAAAGCCTGGAAAGAAACGAACTATATGCCAGGAGAGAGAGGAAGCCCTGAGAGACAAACCGTATGCCAGCCTGCAGCTGAGAGAGAGGAAGCCCAGAGGGAAGAGATCAACAACCATCTTGCTTCAACACATGGCAACTGACTGGTGAGAAAGCAACCTTGAGTTGGATTTTTCGGGCCTTGTAACTGTAAGCTTTTACCCAAGATAAATAGCCTTTATAAGAGCCAACAGACTTCTGGTACTTTGCATGTGCACCCATTTGGTAGACTAATACTAAAATATGTATCAATAAAATTGATTTGTTTAAAAAATACAAAAGAAAACAAAACAAAAAACGAAGTTAACTTGCCCAAGAGCACATAACAAAGAGGCAGAGCTAAGATTCTAACCCAGGTAAAAAATTCTGAGTTGAAAAAATTCAATTTAAACATTTTAAAAAATAAAATGACTGGAAATTTCAAGAGGTATTGTGGTTTCAGAGTTGATTTGATATAAAAATTCACTATCATCAGAGCTGTGGCTTAATTTTTCTGCAATCCTCTTGTCTCTCTTCTCCTCCATGTGTCTGCTTTATCCTCAGGCTGGCTTCAGTTAGGTATCAAGATGGTTTCCTGCAGCTCCCAGGTCTATATAGCTCTTTATTCACATCCAGGGGAATAGAGACAATGACTCCTTTCTCACACATTAAACAAAACTCCTGAGTTTGTGTAAGAATAGTATTTATTATTGGAGTGAGGATCCTGACTGGGAGGGGGCATGAGGGAGCCTTCTGGAGTGCTGGTAATGCTCTGTATCTTGATCTGCATGGTGGTTACCTAGGCATACACAGAAGTAAAAGTTCAACAAGCAGTATGGTTAAGATTTGGGGCTGAAACGATCTCAACCTATTCTCAAACTTTATGTGAATAAAACTTCAGTTAAACACACACAAAGTCCTGAGCATCACTCTGATTGAATCAAGTTAGTATCATATGCCCATTCCTGAACCAGTCACAAGGTTAAGGTGAATGGGATCACTAATGAAGGTTTTCCTGGGACTGGAGGTTGAGTCAATCACACCCAGCCTTAAGAGTGCTAAACAAGGAAAAAGGGTTGGAGTGGATGATAAGGAGGCAAATATAAAGTTCTCTACAGCAGTCATTACCTAAGATTATATCTGGAAAAAGGGCTGAGATAGGGAAAATAAAAATGAATATCCAGAACAGTCCATAAGAGACAGATAGTAGATTAGTGGTTGCCAAGGGCTGGGGGAAGGAGAGAATAGAATTGGGAGTGACTACTAATAAGTATGGGTTTCAATTTTGGGTGATGGAAATGTTCTGGAATTAGACAGTGGTGATAGTTGCACAGCATAGTGAATATACTAAAAACCACTGTATTGTATACTTTTAAATGGTGAATTTTATGTTATATGAATTATATTTCAATCAAAAATGAATTGAAATAATTGAAGATTATCCAAAGCCAAGAACCAACATTACCCCTCAAGGAAAAGCATTTTAGTAATTCCCTATAAAATGAGGAGCAAATAAAAATATTTAAAAATAAACATCAATATATAATATATTAGAAATTCTCCCTATCATAAGAAATATGACAAATATTTGGAAAGAAAAACTAAAATACTATTTTCCGACTTGACCGTATACCTTGAAATCCCGGAGGAATCAACTAGAATTAGAGATAACAAAGGATTTCCATTAAGTACAAATAGAAGAAAAGAGACAGAAATCTAGGAAACAGGAACATTTAAGGAATATGAGGAGGAAGAGGAGCCAGCAAAGGAGGCTGAGAGAGAATAGCTGAAGATACAGGAGGCAGGTAACCACTCTAGCGTAATGTCCAGAGCCAAGAGAGAATCTCAAGAAAGGAATGGTCCAGTAAGATTAGGACTGGAGCATCCATTGAATTTGGCGATCAGGATACAACAAACATAATAAAACAGTAAGGAAGCATTATTTAATAAATTCTACACGTGTTATCCACAAAGTTGATGCATTTATTTATTTTTAAAGATACTTAGAGTATACAAATGTCATATAAAAAACGGGATTTCCATATGTCCCGCTCCCCACACCTCCTACGTTTTCCTATATTAAGTACATTAGTGAGGTACATTCATTGCAATTGATGAACACATTTTGGAGCATTGCCACTAAATGTGGATTACAATTTACATTGTAGTTTACTCTCTCTCCCACCCAATTCTGTAGGTTATAGCAAGATTTATAATGACCTGTATTTGATGCATTTAAATGCATTATCTAATCCTCACAAAAACTCTATACTAGTATTTTCTCTTTTTTTTTTTTACAGAAAAGGTCACTCACACAGAGAGGTTTAAAAGCTGCCTCAGAATACACAGCTAGAAAATGTTGGAGCCAGGATTTGAATCCAGGCCATCTCATTTTTTTTTGCTACCCTAAAACCAAAAAAGGAATTTATTAGAAGAGGGTTTCATAGAATCAAGAGTAGAAATGCAAGTGAATCACAGGATAGGCTGGAACCAGGAGCTAGAAAGTTTTTGGGAAACTAGGTCCTATTTTTCTTCTGATTCTCCTCTCCTTTTCAGACTGGATATGTTGCCTTTGATGGACAAAGGACAAATATAGGCAAAATGATGTATAGGTGATGTCACTGACTCCAACCTTTGATTCACCTTGGAAAATCACAGCATTACCTACAACCCCCTCGTGGCCTGGGACCAAATCATTTCATTTCTTTGGGCCTCAATTTCCTCATCTATAAAATGAGAAGTTTTTTGTTGTTTTTTTTTTTACCAAAGGATTCCTCAGGTCCCTTCCAGCTCTAAAATTTTTTTGATCATAAATGACTCTTCTAGGGCAGAAGTACATTAATTATGGAATTGATTGCATGTGTTTTGGGGGAGAGAATGAAGGACAGTTCTAAGGAAAGAGGAACAGAAGAATAGTTTGAGTGGAACCCCAGTGTTGAATTACTATTTCGAGCTGGTGTCAGATAAAGACCTTTGGGGATATATAAATGGGGAGAGAAAAGACTTCTAACACTGACCAGACTAGACTGTTTTGAATGGGATCCCTGCAGTTGGTTGGGGGGTGGGGAGGGGTGGAATGGAGGTAGATTTTAGTAGCCCCTCTGCACAGTGATTTCATCTGGTTTATCTCTACTCAGCTCAGAACTCTCTGGAAGACTTTCACTTGGGCTACCGGGAGAGAGCCAGAAGCAAACCCAATCTAATGAACAAGTCACACCTCTCTGGGTCTATTTTGTCATCTGTAAGACAAGAGGTTTGGTCTATGTGATCTTAGGGATACTGCCCACCTCTTAACATTTTATATTTCTGGATACTGAACTGAAAGTAGCTCTCCTCTTCCTGAATGCTCCCATCCTTGGACCAGTCCTCTGTCTTCATTCCTCTTCTCTGTTCACACCTGGCTGCCCACTTCCTTTCTCCTGGACCACCTTTCTTCCTCAATTCCCTCAACTCCTACTTCCCAGCTTCATTGGCTTCTTAGCTCCTTTGTACCCCCTTTGTTTTCTTCCTTATATTTTATTCCAGTCCCCCAGATTTCACCCCTGGTCTCCAGTTCTCCAGCTTCATATCTGCATCTCTGGCTCCTAACTCAAGCTATCTCCTTGGGTTCCTTCAAGGGCCCCCTGGGATCCCCTATCATTGGTCCCTCTCTCAGAAGCACACCTTTCTCCAAATCCAAAGGATCAAGTATTCAGTGGCTCAAGTGACAAACCTGCTGTCAGGTTACAGATATTGTTTCCTGAAAGATCACACTGCGGTGTCAGTGAAGCCTCAAGCTGCCTGCACGGCCCTGCCTTAACCTGGCTATCCCACACAAGGTGAGAATAACCAAACTCTAGCACCAGCACTCACCTGGAAACATGGCTCTGAGCTTCTGGCCCCTACTCCTGCTGCTGCTGTCTTGTACAGGTGAGAGGAGCAGTGAGCAGAGTGGGGATAAAGGGGATGGTTGCTGGAAAGGTTAAATGGAAGATAAAGGGACAAGGAGGAGGGGCAGAGACTGGTGCTAAGGGAGTAAATGAGCCTTAAGAAAGCAGGCCAAGACTTACTGTAGGCTGATGAGAGGAAGTCAGCTCAACATCCCCCTCACGTCATCTTTAGATCCAGGCAGGGAATAATTGCGCTCTAGGAATTTCCACTTTAGTGGCCTCTGGTTTCTCTCCTTACAGTGACTCTGGCCCCTATGGGACCTCAGGCCCTGGAACCTAGTCTTTCCCTCCTGAAGTCATTGCTCTCCACTCTGGACCAGGCTTCCCAGAGCTCACTCAGACGCTCACGGTTCTCTGCATTCCTGGCCAACATTTCTTCTTCTTTTGAGCCTGGGAGAATGGGGGAGGGGCCCGTGGGAGAGCCCCCACCTCTGCAGCCCCCTGCCCTCCGGCTTCATGATTTCCTAGTGACACTGAGAGGCAGCCGGGACTGGGAGCCAATGCTGGGGTTGCTGGGGGATGTGCTGGCACTGCTGGGACAGGATCAGACACCCCGGGACTTCCTGGCGCACCAAGCAGGTGTGCTGGGTGGACTTGCAGAGGTGCTTCTGGGAGCCTTAGTTCCCGGGGGGCCCCCGGCCCCTACCCGGCCCCCGTGCACCCGAGATGGACCTTCTGACTGCGTCCTGGTGGCTGATTGGCTGCCTTCTCTGCTGCTTTTGTTAGAGGGCACACGCTGGCAGGCACTGGTGCAGGTGCAGACCAGTGTGGACCCCACGAATGCCACGGGCTTCAATGGGAGGGAGCCAGCTCCCCACTTTCTGCAGGGTCTGTTGGGTTTGCTCACCCCAACAGGAGAGCTGGGCTCTGAGGAGGCTCTTTGGGGAGGTCTGCTACGCACGGTGGGGGCCCCCCTCTATGCTGCCTTCCAGGAGGGGTTGCTCCGTGTCACTCGCTCCCTGCAGGATGAGGTCTTTTCTGTTCTGGGGCAGCCAGAGCCTGATGCCAATGGGCAGTGCCAGGGAGGTGAGTGCTGCCAGGGCTGGGGCTGGACTTTGGCAAGGCAAGAAGTGGTGAGATTGGGGTAGTCCTCTTCCTTACTCTTTCCCTCCTAGGTAACCTCCAGCAGCTGCTCCTATGGTAAGTAACAGGAGGCCAGTTCTGAGCGATTGGGTCTGGGAAATCTGCAAGGGGAGATCTAAGGCTTTCAGCCTCCAGAGCTGAAGAGAAAACAGATGGGAGGAGCGTGGCTTAAAGGTTTTGGAGTATATGTGTCTGGGTGGTTGTCTCAGCTCTACCTCTTCTGAGCTATGTGACCTTGGTACGCTATGTCTTGGTTTCCTTGTTTATAAAACAAGGATGATAATATGAGTTACTGCAGAGTTGTTGCAAGAATTAAATGAGTTGATACTGTATGTGTACACCACTTAGAACAATGCCTGGCACATAGTATCTGAAAAATGTTTGCTAACAAAGATGGAGTATGGAAAGAAAGGACAGGGCTGGATTCCTCCACCCCTTACTATTTCAGTAACAGTGCCAGAACACAGTTGGACATATTCAGTTGCTGGGCAGATTTCCTGATATGAGGCTAAATAAGGGCAGTGTTTAAGTTACCTAAAAGCATACGAGGAAAGGGGAAAGAAGGGAGCCAGGTGGACCGAAGGGACTCCTACTGGGCTGATCCTAGGGGATTTTGTGCCTTGGCGAGACAGACCTCTCTCCCCTTAACCCCATCCTAGTACTTAAACCAGTAACACCTATACTCCCAGGGACCTCACTTTTGGAAAAGTCTTTGCTTGCCACACATTCTGTAGGGCTCTGGGCCAGGGTCAGAATCTTCAGCTGTAGGAAATGTGAACTGACCAGATCCTGCCTGCTCCTCCCTCTGCACCCAGGGGCATCCGGCACAACCTCTCCTGGGATGTCCAGGCGCTGGGCTTTCTGTCTGGATCACCACCCCCACCCCCTGCCCTTCTCCACTGCCTGAGCACGGGTGTGCCTCTGCCCAGGGCGTCCCGGCCCTCAGCTCACATCAGCCCTCGCCAACGGCGAGCCATCTCTGTGGAGGCCCTCTGCAAGAACCACTCAGACCCAGCACCACCCTACAGCATTTCCAACTTCTCCATCCAGTTGCTCTGCCAGCATGCCAAGCCTGCCACCCCGCAGCCCCCTCCCAGCACTGCTGCCATCTGCCAGACAGCCATGTGGTATGCGGTCTCATGGGCACCAGGTGCCCAAGGCTGGCTACAGGCCTGTCATGACCAGTTTCCTGATCAGTTCCTGGAGGCAATCTGTAGCAACCTCTCCTTTTCAGCCCTGTCTAGCCCCAACCGCCGCCTGGTAAAACGGCTATGTGCTGGCCTGCTCCCACCCCCCACCAGCTGCCCTGAAGGCCTGCCCCCTGTTCCCCTCACCCCCGAGATCTTCTGGGGCTGCTTCTTGGAAAATGAGACTCTGTGGACCGAGCGGCTCTGTGGAGAAGCAAGTCTACAGGCCGTGTCCCCCAGCAACCAGGCTTGGGTTCAGCACGTGTGCCAGGGCCCCACCCCAGATGTCGCTGCCTCCCCACCCTGCTACACCGGACCCTGTGGGGAACGCTGCCCAAATGGGGGCAGCTTTCTGGTGATGGTCTGTGCCAATGACACCATGTATGAGGCTTTGGTGCCCTTCTGGCCTTGGCTAGCAGGCCAGTGCCGAATTAGTCGTGGGGGCAATGACACTTGCTTCCTAGAGGGGCTGCTGGGCCCCCTTCTGCCCTCTCTGCCACCACTGGGACCATCTCCACTCTGCCTGGCCCCTGGTCCCTTCCTGCTTGGCATGCTATCCCAGTTGCCACGCTGTCAGTCCTCTGTGCCTGCCCTTGCCCACACCACACGCCTCCATTATCTCCTGCGCCTGTTGACCTTCCTCCTGGGTCCAGGAGCTGGAGGGGCTGAGACCCAAGCGATGCTGGGTCAGGCCTTGCTGCTCTCTAGTCTCCCAGACAACTGCTCCTTCTGGGATGCCTTCCACCCAGAGGGCCGGCGCAGTGTGCTGCGGACAGTCGGGGAATACCTGGAGCAGGAAGTGCAGCTGACCCCACTAGACTTTGAACTCACTGAGAGCTCTGGCATAAGCAAGATGGAACTGCTGGCCTGCTTCAGCGTGAGTGATGTGCCAAGGTGAAAGTTCCTGGAATAGTGGGAAGGGCTTCCATGGGAATTCCTCTAATGCTGGGAGGCAGTAGTATAGTGCAGTGGTTTAAGCAAATAGCCCTGCAGTCAGACAGGCTCAGGTTCACATTTAGTTATGTGACCAACCTTGGGCAAGTTATTTAACCTCTCTGAGCAATATTCTTCTTATCCTTAAACTAGGGATAATAATGGTATCATTCTTAGGGTGTTTATAAGGATTACATGAGATAATGCATGTGGTGGGCTTACTACACATGGTCCATAAGCATGCAAGAAATGTTATCTCATTATTAGTCTTTCTCACTCTTTGATTCTCCCCTTTTCTGCTCCAGGAAAGAAAGGGTTCACGTTACAGAGCTCTAATTCTGTCCCGAGAGAGTGAGAATTGGAGGCTGGTGGAGTACAGGAGGATGAGGCAAGAATGAGAAAATTTCAGGGGGCCTATGACTCAGAAGACTTGAGTTGTGGGTTCAACTCTGACGTAAATTAGTGTAATTTAATTTAGTAATTTAAAGCAATTTAATTTAGCTATTCTGGGCTTCAGTATCTTCTCTGTAGAGTGAAGGGGCTAGAATATGTAAGGACTGTGATTCATTCATTGAGTGCCATTTATGTGCAAGGGACTTTTCTAGGTTTGGTAGGGTATATAAAGATTCCTTAGTTCCCTCCTGCTCCTGCCAGGGTCGGGCCAACCTCACTTTCCCATCGTCCTGAGACCAGTGAAATGGGATTAGATAGACTCATAGTAGTTTGGCTCAGGTCTACAAATATTTATGGAGCCAACGATGGAGCTGGCATGGGAGAGGATACAAGAGAAGTTAGAGACATGGTTTGTGACCTGAACGAGTTTAATCTTAGCAGACAGGCAGATAAGGGACAAGCATCCAAGCACGTGGAGTTGGAGTGTCTGGAGAAGCTGCAGGAGGGACAGAGAAGAGATATCTCTTGGCATTTTCTCTGTCTCCCCATCAGCCTGTGCTGTGGGATCTGCTCCAGAGAGAGAAGAGTGTTTGGGCCCTGCAGATTTTAGTTCAGGTAACAGGTGGGGGGTGGCACATGGGTGGGCTCGGTGACAGCCTTGGCCTGAGGTCCTTGCCCAGAGGCCATACCCATCATGAACCCCCACTCTCAGGAGTACCTGCACATGCCCCCGGAAAATCTGCAGCAGCTGGTGCTTTCAGCAGAGAGGGAGGCTGCACAGGGCTTCCTGACACTCATGCACCGTTCCTGGTCCCAGCTGCAGGTGGGCATACAGGGAGAGGAGAATTAGGGTGGAGGGGAGGATCTAGGGATCAAGAGCACCTGGAATCTGGTGTGTAGAGGGGTTGCCTCAGTGGCAGGAGGAACTCAAGAGAGGGAATGACAAGGATACTGAGCTTCTCCAGAGCCATCATCCATTCCTGCTCCTGGTCAGGTGCCACCATCTGAGGAGCAGGCCCTGGGTCGCCTGACAGCCCTGCTGCTCCAGCGGTACCCACGCCTCACCTCCCAGCTCTTCATTGACCTGTCACCACTCATCCCCTTCTTGGCTGTCTCTGACCTGATGCGCTTCCCACCATCCCTGTTGGCCAACGACAGTGTGTAAGGTCCCTGCACCTCCCCTCCTGCTCCTGTCAAGATCAGGCAGACCCCACCCACCTAGAGCAGTCCCTTTTAGAACTCTTCTCGACTAAAACCAGGAAGTGTCTCCTTCCTATCCATGCAGTGGGCCAGGGGACAGCAGTTTGGTACAGGGCCAAGGGCTAAGACTCATTACTCTTCCCAGCCTGGCTGCCATCCGGGATTACAGCCCAGGAATGAGACCAGAACAGAAGGAAGCTCTGGCAAAGCGACTGCTGGCCCCTGAGCTGTTTGGGGAAGTGCCCGCCTGGCCACAGGAGCTGCTGTGGGCAGTGCTGCCCTTGCTTCCCCATCTTCCTCTGGAGAACTTTCTGAAGCTCAGCCCTCATCAGGTATGAGAATCATCTTCTTTACTTGACTGGCCCATCTTCTGCTAGGAGGAACAGGAGTCAGTGGTGTGCCTCCCCTAGTGGGTCCCTTCCCACAAGTATCCCCCAGTGATCCCAACACAAGCTAACCCTCCTCATCTCAGATCCAGGCCCTGGAGGATAGCTGGCCAGGGGCAGGTCTCGGGCCAGGGCATGCCCGACATGTGCTGCGCAGCCTGGTGAACCAGAGTGTTCAGGATGGGGAGGAGCAGGTACGCAGGTGAGTGGTTGCGGGACCAGTGATCAAGGCCAGAGTGGGAGAGGTAGACAGAGGCAGGTACAGCTGCCATGATGGGTTGGGGTCCTAGGAAGGAAGGGGCGAGTAGGCAGTGGCCCCCAGCAGGTAAGGCTCCAGGACAGAGGTCTATATATGGTGCCCACATTTCTTAGTTTAGTTGTCAGAGTGCCTACTTCATGTACCCCCATGGTCCCTGCCTTACTACCAGCCTCAGTGACCACACGAAGACCAGCTTCATGCCCTCCTCAGGCTGGGGTCCCTCGCCTGTTTCCTGAGCCCTGAGGAGCTGCAGAGCCTGGTACCCTTGAATGACCCAATGGGGCCGGTAGAACGGGGCCTGCTGGAATGTGCAGCCAATGGGACCCTCAGCCCACAAGGACGGGTGAGCCCCTTGGCACAGGCCTATGACTCCAGGCTTCTCCTGGGTCTGTGTGGATGACTTCCCCAGATGTCTCAACCAAATTTAAGCACAGTAGTGCCAGCCCCCCACCCCATCTCTCTGCCACCTCCATTCCTTACTCCATGACCATTCTTACCTGTTACCACCTCTTCCTGACTCTTCCCCCTCTGGTCCCCCAAACATACCCTTTGCTATCTAGAATCTAATCTACTCTGGTCCCACCCCTGGTTCCAAGTCCTAGCCCAGGCTCTGAGAAACCCAGATGTGGGATTAGAGAGGAGGTTCAAGGTTCATCCAGCTTTTGTCTCCAGTTCCAAACCTTCCTTTGGTTGCAGGTGGCATATGAACTTCTAGGGGTGTTACGCTCATCTGGAGGCACTGTGCTGAGTCCCCGAGAGCTGCGGGCCTGGGCCCCTCTCTTCCCTCAGCTGGGCCTCCGCTTCCTGCAGGAGTTGTCAGAGCCCCAGCTCAGAGCCATGCTTCCTGCCCTGCAGGGAACCAGCGTCACACCTGCCCAGGTGGGCCTGTCCTACTCCCTGGCATCCACCCTACACCCCCCTGGAACTCTAATCAAAGAGAATTACATTCAAAGAAACCATCAGTGCTCCCCGACTGCCCCCCCCCCAACACACATACCAAAGCCTCTTTATCCTGGGTGAGCATGAGAGGTGAACCCTGTCCCTAAAAGAACCCTCTTATCCCCCTTCTTCAGATTAAGAAGAGAGTCCTGAGCCCAAATGGTCACTGGGGGTGGTTTTTGAGGGCAGGCTCTCGGGACCTGCTTAGGACCTGGGAGCTGGGGCCTGAGAGTTGTTGTTTCCTGTCCCACCCTACCTCAGGCTGTCCTGCTGCTTGAACGGCTCCTCCCGAGGCACGATGTGAGTAGCAGCAACGTCTCATTAGTGGCCCCCCTGGAGATCTCATAACCTGCTGCCTGGCCGCACTGGGACTGCTGTCCTCCCTACCACACTGCCCTTCCTCTTCAGGCCACTTTTCTCTTTCTCCTCAGCTGTCCCTGGAGGAACTCTGCTCCCTGCACCCTCTGCTGCCAGGCCTCAGCCCCCAGACACTCCAGGCCATCCCTAGACGAGTTTTGGTTGGGGCCTGTACCTGCCTGGCCCCAGAACTTTCACGCCTCTCAGCTTGCCAGACTGCAGCGCTGCTGCAAGCCTTTAGGGTAAGGGAGGATGAGACAACTGGGGCCGTGAACTCTGCCTGGGAAGAGGGCATCGTCCCTGTGGCTAGGGAAGGCCTCCCTATGCTCCCCACTGCCTTTCACACACCCAGCACTATCAATTCTCATGCAGGTGAAAGATGGCGTTAAAAATATGGGTACAACAGGTGCAGCAGTGTGTATCCCTGGTCAGGTATGTGTGGGATCTCCCAAATGAGTGCCTCTCCATGCCCTGGGGCAGTTTCATGTGCCTGGTTCCGCCTTGCACACTTCCGGGCAGTGGCCCTGAGAGTTCAGGTTAGCGCTGCACCCACCAAGACTTTGGCAGCTCTCCCCAGTTACACATGCAGGACAGCATGACTCACACTGTCCTAGAATGTCAGAGCCAGAAGGGCCGGAGAGATCTTCCAGGTCAACCACCTCACTTTGAGATGAAGAGACTAAGGTTCA
>JAQZBX010087282.1:0-12879 GCA_029593785.1 Cabassous unicinctus
TTTTTTTTTTTTCCTTTCCACCTGCAATACTCCCTTTATTATTTTTTGAAGTGCAGGTTTCTCTGTTTGATTCAGATATACTGTCATTAATTCTTTCCTCTGCCTGTTCAAAACTGCTGTTTTGTGCTTCCATTATACTTTTGATTTCTTGGATTGTGCCACTCATCACCATCATAATTGTTATCTTTCTAGGTATTTTTATAATTTCTTCAGTATGTTCTCCCAGTTTCTTTGTAATATTCTTAAGTGCTTCATTCACTTCATTAAGTTGATTCATGATATTTGTTTGTACAGCTCTGATTAGTTGTTCCATGTTGTGCATCTCTTCTTGGTTTTTAGTTTGTTCATTGGACTTGTCCATGTCTTCCTGTTTCTTGTATTTTTTCTTGGTATCAAGTCATCTGTTTATCTTGGTGTGTTTATTCAGTTGATTGGCTTCTCTCTGTCCTCTATGGTTTTATTTTGTTTTCAAGTGTAGTAATATTTCCTTTTGACACCAGACACCTTGTATATGCTAAGCAGGATCTCTTCCACTGAGCTAATATGCCTTCTTAGGTTAGCAATGCTTTTCAGAAACTTATCAGCCTCTAATCCCTCCCTGTTATTGCTGCCTCTTTTCTGATGTAAATTCACTCTTTACCTAGGCTGCTAGGTGTGACAGCCTGCCTAGGCTGCTAGGTGTGACAGCCTGCCTGAGGAGGTCCACCTGCCCTACCCCTGTTATATCAGTGTTCCTTCCAAGTGGGAATAGGCTGGCTGAAATTCCTACAAATAGAACTCTCTCCACCCTCTCAGACCCTTTTTCCTCCCAAGGAGGTCACTGTCACACTTCTTTTGGAGGAGGAAGCTGGCAGCTCCACTTAGACTGTTTGTCTTGAGGTTGGGGTAAAGCACCACTTCCAGCCACTGGCAGGAGAAACTCAAGATTTTTTCACTGGCTTCCTTTCTCTTTCTATCACCCTCCTAGATGACCCAGAGCACCCCTCCCCTCTCTCCATATATCTTGAGGTGTTGGCAGGGATAAAGAAGTCTGTTCTCCTCTTAGTCAGATACCTTTTCCCTGGAGTTTTATCCTCACCTGATATATCAGGGATGAGGGAGATGAGCCCTTCCCAGTGGCCTCTGAGGATCAATAACACAGTTTGCTGTTTTGGCTTCCTCCTCTCTGTCCCTGACTCTCCTGTTAGTTGTGAAGCAGTGTCTTGGTCTGCTGTATCCCAAAGCAGGTCACCAAAGCAGCCCTAGACTCCCTCTCAGTTTTTTTAGTAAAAGTTAAGCTTTATCTGTCTACACTATTGGCCATGTTCCCCATTTTTTTCCTGATGTTATATATTTTTAATGAAAAATAGCACCATGCATTTTTTCCCCCCTCAATCATGGTTCAGTGCAGCAGCTGAACAGGACATTTTTCACTAAGGGAATTTGGTGCTGGGTATCTAGGAATTCCTTCCATGCCCCCATCCCACTGTAATTCAGAACTGATCTACCATGGAAGATTGCTCTACAGAATGGGAGAAAATGGGCACTAAAAAGTTGCAGCAGAGAAAGTGAGATGCTCCCACTTTCATCATTTTGATTCATACCATCTAAGGTCAAATAGAGAAAGAACTGATGTATGCCTGCTCCACTTTCCCTTTTCAAATCACAGGAGGGGATCTCCAATTGACCAAACGGCTAATACATGGAAGACTAAGGAAGAAAGGGAATCTGGAGAATCATGTTTGTAGTTTTTTGACATGAAGGATGATGGAATGGAGTTTAAGTGAGAAAACCCATAGCATTCATCACACATAGAGAATGACTAACACTAAATTTATTATGCTTTTTGGTTACTGCTAGAGCAGCAGAAGGAGGAAGTAATAGGTATGGAACTATGAAAAGCACCACGAAATTTGCTTGCATCTATATTCTATTTCTTTATAAAGATTATTAAGTTAAACATTGCATAATTTGGAGTGAGATAAACATAGATATTAGGTATCTGCATGTTCATTGTGTTATTTCTACACTTGACTGTATATTTTATATATTTTAGGATAAACTAAACATTTATTATTTTGATGAAAGTATTATGACTTTGGAAAATATCCTTTGTGTCTTACTGAATATTAATAAGACACTGTAAACTTAAATTGAATACAATTATTTACTTGGGTCCTTGGTAACCTTTAAATTCAAAAGAACTCTCTGCATAGACACATTATGACCCATTATGAAGTTTAAACAAGAAACAAATGCTGTCAACATATTTCTAGAAATGATAATCTGCCAATTTGTTTAAAAAATATACTTGATTCCTTGCAATTAATGATAGTGTGATTACATTTTAAAATGGGTATTTGTGCTTTTTTATCCAATACTCATGAATCAGTCTAATATCTTCTGCTTCTGAATTTGCATTAAACAAATTCGACTACTTGCCTTTATCTTAGGACAGCAGGATGCAGTTTACTGTTTTAATGTTAAAAAGCTTATCATACAACTAGTAATCATTGTTCACCAAGCAGAGGTAGGGTACAGTTAACTGTTTTTATGTATAGTTTAGAAGGAGTTAAGTTTACTGCTCTGAGAATCATTTCTCTGCCATGCATCACCATGGTGACCACACAAGTTTGTCTCCTTTGAGTTTTCTAAAGAAGGGTTCTTACTGATTCTTGAGAATTTCCCTGAATTTCTTTAATAGATTAATAAAGGAAATAATTGCAGATTACAAGGGTGCTAAATAAAGTTTTAACTCATGATAATTGGGAGGTGATTTAACAAGTCTCTCTGGGTGCTCAGCTTTCCCAAAGCTCATTAAAAGTTCTCTGCCACAATCCCACGTGCCTGATTTAATAAATCTCTGAACATTGTTCTTCCAATTTAATTAAACATCCTTCCCTCCCATGCTTGGACCAGAGACACAAAGTTACCAGCAATTAATGCTTTGCTGTCTTCATTAGTGGATATATTATCTCCATTGGTGTAGAATTATATAGGTTTTAGGGTAGTTGAAAGTTCAAGTGTCCTTCAACTTATTTTTAAAACTTTAGTTAAACATATATTGAGTAATAGAAGATACCACAGGCCCCCTCAACATATTTCAGGATATATAAATCAAAATATCCATAATTGTAAGTACAATAAGCCTATTGATGATTGGGAGTGATTATGCAGGAACCTCTCAAATATAAACGGTTGGGGGTGCTATTATTCTTAGTCTCTCTTTGCTTCTTAAGAGTTTATTTTGCAAGCATTTAAAGAAACTAAACAAAAACCCATTAGTCAATCATTTAACTCAGTTACTATATTTATAGACAATCAGATAGAGTTGTTAGATGATTTCATTTCTGAGATCAGTTTCATCTTTTAATTTAATTTTCTTTATTAAATTTCAATGATAGATATCCTGTATGGTATTGGAGAGCAATGGCAGGGTGGATTAATGTATATGATGAGGATATTTATCCAGGGCCTCAGAATCACAACTTCCCAGCTTTGAGTCTCAATAACCCCTCATTTGAAGATCTTCCTGAGAGAAATATACACATCAATGACAATCAAATAAATCCTCTTTTAAAATCATGATTTATTTGTTTGTTTGATTTTTTCAAATTCCCAATTTAGTTGCTTAAAGGTCTGGACTTGATGCTAACCAGGCTAAATTCCCTCTTTGCCCATTTCAGACTAAATCAAGAGACAAGCTCAACTCTCATATATATATATATATATATATATATCCAAGGGCTCAAGTGCATGAAATCTATTATTTCTTATAGTTAGAAAATGGAGTTGAAGGTCCAGGTTAGTTATGCAATAATTGTTTTTATTTAAAATTTTATTTTTAATATCAATTTTACAAGTTACTCAGTTAACACAACATAACTACGATATTAATAAATCTGCTTTAGTTAGTGGTGACACCTCCTCCCTTATTTTTGTTAATTCCTCATTCTTGAGGCATTTGGGATGAGGTCCACTCTGACTGCTTCTGGCTGAGAATGGAAGTAGCTATTATGAGGCACATAAATGGAATTGTTTTGCTTGCAGATGAAAATATTCTTTACTTCAGGGATGGGACTGGTCCATCATCAACTTGTTGTTAGTTGTCCAGGGCAGGCCTGGAGAACTTGAGGCTAGGAGTTGGCCACATATCTGCTCAGTTTCAGGACTCAACCAGCATAAGGACAACCCAAAGGTTTTAAGTCTCTGAGACATATACTTAACAGGTACTTTGAAAATGATAGATTAAAATAAAAGTAGTAGAAGAATCATGACTAAGGGATTTACAAATCAGTATAATTATGTTATATTGGGGAATTAACTTTTTCTATATTCCCAGATAGTGCCCACCAAAGAATGTTGATTTTATGTGGCTGTGTGGCTTGCCTATGGCATCAAGAAGTCCCTAGGGCCATCAGGAGCACTTTTGTTTGAGGCTTTGTTTACTGTGGCAGTTTGTGACATCTGGTTGAGATCTGCATAAGCATAACCTTGACAATAACCTCCCAACTCACCTTGAAATCTCTTAGCCATAAAACTATTTTATTTGGCATTTTTCCCTTTTGACCAAAGTCTTTCTGATTTTGCTAGATAGTTTTGTTATTTTCTAATATGGTTGTACATATTTACATGTCCAGCAACCATTCTGAGATTTTCTTGGTTCCTAGCTAACTTATGTCATTGTGAAACATTTTTTAAAAAATTACAGTTAACTGAGTTGGGGATATGTCTTCTTTAAATTTTTATTTCCCAGATTATTGTGGTTGAACAATTTTTCATTTATTTACATGACATTTTCATTTCTTCCTTGAAAAATACTTGTTCAAATATTTTACTCATTTTTTCCTAAAGTTTGTCTGCCTTTACTTTATTAATTTGTCAGTTACCTATGTATTCAAGAGACTAGTTGTTTATGCAAGCTCAACTCAACTGACATTAATCTCATACATGCAATATACTCATTTTGTTTCACTCCCTGGGATTCTGTTTTCATACTGAGACAGCAAACATCATTGGATATGCTTGGCACCCCTTCCTATGCAAGATAGAAATGAGGTATTAAAAGTTGATATCCCATGGATAATTGTTTTCCCTTCTCCTGCTCAGGAGGACTCTGTACATGAACATTAAATGGGTTTTTAGAAAATGATCATGTGACATGAAACTGTTATGGCACTTTGTTGTGGCCAGCTGGGAATGCACTTACCGTCCTTTCTTCCTGTCCCTTCTCCTTTATCCCTGCTCTCATATATACTTTTTGCTAATGAAGTAGTAGTAACTAAGGCTTTTGCTCAAGCTTTGCTTTTTGGGTATTGTAAACAAGATGATCTGTTAGGAGGAGTGGCCCTGAGAGTAGACCTCAAGATAAGACACTATTGTTGGTGGTAAGTGGAGTAGATACACCTTGTATGTAGGGAGCTAACCTTGTGGTTAAATGGGATAAGTATTAGATGAAATCTGCAAATTAGGGCTATGTGGTAGGTGTAGCAATTTAATGGGATGAGGGCAATTAAAATTGTAAGGATTTCCTAGTAATCTGCATCTTGTTAATAATCATTTGAAATTGAAAAGAAGAAATTATTCTTTAAATCAGCCAATTGTTATTCCAATTCAAGATATTCTGAAAAAAAACAACAACAGAGGACCACTGAAGCAGCTATTGGAAGCCTCTAATATTCAGTTATAAGGGAGAATATGACAAAAATTATGTTCCAAGAGTTAATTGTAAGGATGGCAGAGTTGCATTAAAGGTCAATTCATCTTCCCATCAGGGCTATTGTATCAAAATCAGGGTGCTGATGGGAAAAGAGTAGGACCCTAAACCTAAGTCAGTACCACTTAGGTGGAAGAAGTAAGTCTGAAAATTATGAAAAAATTTTTTTCTAAAGCTTCAAGTACATTAGCGACAACCATACTTTTTGCCAAAGGAAAACAATTTCTCTTTCCCTGTTATTTTATGCAATAGGTCACTTGAAGCAGGTGTCATAAAGAATGACATTTGTCCAGGAATCTCTGCATATTTTTCCTCATTGATCCAGCCTGTTGACCAGGATCAGTGCTCAATGAATTTGAGAAGAGGGTTGCTATAACAAATTCCATGCACTAGTGGCCTTAAGCAACAGGAATTTCTTTTGGAGGCTTGAAGTCCAAAATCAAGATGTCAGGAGCATCATGATTTCTCCAGTGTCTATAATGTTTTATTAGAGGTTCATGGGCAATTGATAATTCAGTCTCTGCCTCTATCACATGGCCATGCCTGTTTCTTCATCTCTTTTTCTTCAGGTCTTCAAATTACATCTTTTGATAAAAGCTCAGTCATATTGGATTAAGTTATATCTGGCTTTGGTTTGACCTTGGCTTAACTAAAATCATCTTCAAATATCCTATTTTAAAATAGATACATATCATTAAGCCTTGGGATTAGGCTTGAACATACCTTCATAGTGGGTATACATAATACCCCTCTTGTGTACCACCTATGATTCTCTCTACCCCATTTGTTGCTAAGTCCTTTGAGCTCATGCCTCATCCAGTTCAAAATCTCTGCTGACCAATTCTGATGCTCTCTGTGCCTGGCCCTTTATCTGGCCTCCTTCCACAAGGTTAAAATATCAGAGAACTTAATGTCTGTGAATGTGCACACTGAACGTTAGGGAAGATGATTTCTTACAGGGAAAAATGTTGGATAATGGGGGACAGGATATAGTTGATAAAGTTGACCAGTTTTTTATGAATTTTGCAAGATGCTCCTGTGTGGTTTAGTCATAAGTTACATTAATTAATTAATTTATTTTTATTTTTGTTCATTAGTTGCATTTATCAGAGTCTTATTTTGTAAGAAAACTTCATGGCATCCTCTAACCTTCCCTGCCTCACTCTTTGCTTTAAAAAATGCTGCTTCACTGGAATGGCAACCCACAACCAAATAAAACCTGAACCAATTACCCAGGACTCTGCTTTATGGGGAACCCAGAGAATGGAAGTTTGTTTCTGAAATTTGATTTCTGCCCATTAATCTATCATTTTATATTGTCTTACTTACTGTCACAGGAATACCTGCAAATGTGTTCTACTTATTTAACATTGTTCTCTCCCTTTTTGAACTTTTTAGCATTGAAAAAAATGTTCATAGCTTACCAATTACATTTATGATGACTAGTTTTGGATTTTCTTTGTCACTATACTAAATAATTTAATCATTTGGAGAAAAATAGAAATAAAACAATTTTGAATCATAATTCAGGAGCATTTATTTGAGAATTCATTAATTTCACTCTCAAATATGTAACATTTTCTGGCAAGAGCCTTTCTTAATTCCCTTTATTTTAAATACTTCTTGGTTTGCTTTTAATTATGTAAAAGCACATAGAAATGGATTTGGTAATGGTAGCACAACACTGTGAGTATAATTAAACAGCACTGTGTGTGTAATATGTGAAAGTGGTTAAAAAGAAAATTTTAGGTCATATATATTTTACTAGACTAAAAATTAAAATAGGGCTGTAAGAACACTTGTATTAGTCAGCCAAAAGGGTGTTGATGCAAAGTACCAGAACTCTGTTGGCTTTTATACAGGGTATTTATTTGGGGTAGAATCTTACAGCCACAAGGCCCTAAAGAGTCCAACTCAAGGTTCCATAGGAGGTAGTTTCTTATCCAAAGTCATTTGTCACATGTTGAAGCAAGATGGCAGGTGATGTCTGTGAGGGTTCAGCCTTCCTTCTTCCTCTTAAGGTTCTGTGGTCCCAGCTTCTTCCAATCTCAGCTATAGGCTGGCATAAGGCTCATCTCTCTCCCTGGGGCTTGTTTCTTTCCAGGCTCAGCTGTTCTGTTCTTTTCACAGGGTCAGCTGTAGATTATCAGGCTCATCTGTCTTTCTGGGGCCTCTGCCATATCTAATGGAGCCTTCTCTCTTTTCTCACATATCTGCTTCTCTGTGTATCTATTTCCATGTGAGAGTCTGTTTTATCAGCCCACCAAGGGGATGGGGACTAAACCCTGCATGCCCTAAAAACATGGTAGAATCAAAGCCCTAATCTTAACATAATTTAATCAAAGATATCTCAGCTGAATCTAATACAATCAAAGGGTATCATGCTCAGAAGAACAGACTAGTTTACAAATATAATTAAGTATCTTTTTTTGGAATTCATAAATAATGTCAAACTGACAAACTACTGAACCCTACTTTAAACAATGAACTATAGTTAATAGTAAAAGTATAAGAATATTCTTTAATGAATTATAACAAGCGTACTGCACTTAGGCAAGGTGTTAATAATTGGGTGGTGTATTGGAAAAAATATACATCCTAAAGTAAATTATGGACTATAGGTAAGAGTACAATTACAATATTCATTGTAATTGGAACCACACTAATGCAAAGTGTTAATAATAGGAGTTTATAAGAGAATGTTGTATTTTTAACATGATTCTTTTGTAAACCTACAACTTCTCTTATTAAAATTTTTTTCAATTAAAAAAAAGCACGTTGTCTTGTCACCCAACATGAAATCTAGCAGCTTAATAGTAATTTGCAAATGCAATATAGCATTCTTCTAGCTCCTTTCCCTTCTTCTCCCCACAAGAAGAAACCAACGTACTTTACCTAATATTCAGAATCAACTTGTTGCCTTTCCATTTAGCCACATAGATATTAAGGTATCTTTTGTTTAATTTTAATGTCTTATAAAATTTTAGAATTCAGCCTTACTGAATATACTCTTTTTATATTGTATTACAGAAATTCACCTCAAATTTTTTTTGATGGCTGCAGTGAATTGATTTTGACTCTTGCAAAATATTCCATTGTTTTAAAACACTACAAATTATTGATCTATTTTTCTTTGGCTATATCTTTAGTCTTTACATATATATATATATCTGTAAGGAAGAGTGTTGTGAAAAACCGCTCATATGAATCCTAGTGTAATTGGAGAAAATTGCCCTTGAATAGAGACACAAGAATCAATCACATAAGTGACTGATGGAATGGAAAGTGAATTTTAAATATATAAGACAGTGTCCAATTTTTTTTCCAAAGTCATCATACCAGCTTACATTCTCATCAGCAATGCTGAATAGTTCTACCCATGCACATGCTTACAAATATTCTATATTTTCTAAATATTTTATTTTTTCCCTTTTTGAATAGGACTAAAATTCCATCCTTGGCTACTATTTCAGAAGTTTATCAGCCATGTTGGTCTCCTTCTCTACAAAATAGCTGCTTATATTTTTTCTTAGAAAAGATCAAAAGCAGGGATGATTTTCTCTATAGTATTTTGTTTTGCTTTGCTGGGATTTAGACATAATTTTTAATTTCTTATTAAACATAAAACTACAGAGAAATGTGTAAGAAATTACCATGAACCCATCAAATGTTGCTTTGTCTCTGCCCCCCTCAACACATCTACAGGCTTTTAATTCTTTAGAAGTATTTAAAGCAAACCTTACATATCTTACCACTCCTTTATTGTACATCACTTCTAATTTATAGTCAACTTCCCAGCTTTATATAATCACAACTTATCATGTTGAGAAAATTGATTGTATTTCCACAATATCTCAATCAGAAAATATGATTATGTAAACCCTTTGTACAATGGGTTTTTTTGGATCAGGATATTAAATACTGAGTTATTCTTATGTTCCCATAGGTGGGGATAGTGAATGACTGTATTGTATAGGAATCTTCTGCGTGTGCTCTCAGCCCCACCACATGTGTTCAGCCCCCAATGAAGACCAATCTATCCATGTGCAAAAGGCTAGAAGTGCCACAGAAAGAAAACTTCTGACAGAAGCCCTCAAGCAACCACTGGTGAAAGTCAATCAATTTCAAATTGTTTCAGCATCCTCACCAGTTGTTAGGGATGATTCTGAGGAGTTTACTTCATATATTTTAGCCAAGGTGAGCCATGGGTTAGGCTGTGTTTGCCAACTGTGATTATTTTCATAATAAGGATCACTTTATCAATCCTCTGTCAATTGCTTATGCACCTACTATCAAACAATCTGTTTCATACCCCTAACTCAGAGTCTTCTGGGAAATTCTAAACTTAGACAAACTTGAACTTCAATACTCTATAATGATACTACTGAAATCTTAAAGACTTTGTTCTATAGAGCGATGCATATTATTTATTTAACTGATTGTTTCTGCCTGGTTTCACTTAAAATGTTCTTCCTCAACTCTTCCTTTCTTACATTATTTAATTTATGAGAACTAGTAACTAAACTAGAGGCTCAATTAGGTTCTGGTTCTTGTTCGGTGGTCCTGTGCAAGGCTACTGTCAAGTCTCCAAGTGTCAGCCCATCCTACAGGGCAGTTAGGAATCACCCAGAGCTATCCAAAGCACCTGTTTGGGGGGCCCAGGAGACAAAAAGACTGGAAGATAATGGAAGGAGGAGACTGCACATCTGCAGTGAAGTTTCCTGAATAAAGCTTTCCATACAGTGGAAGTCAGTGTCCATCCTCCACTGGTTTTGCAAGTCACCTCAGGATTTATTCTGTGGATGGAGTTGGAGGTCCATTTCCCAAAAATGGAGGAGGAAGAGATGGTTGGGCACCAACTTCAGCTACTGATTAGTACATTCATCTGGCTAAAGAATAATCCTAAGAAAAACTAAAGTTTGAACCTGTCCATGTTAGAAAGAGGTCAGTAACCACCATTTTAGCTCCACTGCTGGCATAAGTGAAAGCAGGGGTGATTAAAAACCACAATGATAGTAGGGACTAGCTTCTTTCCACCCAGATTTGATTGCAGCCCTAGCCTAGGCTCCAGTCACAACTCCTGCAGGGAGGAATCTAGATGAGGAGATCTGAATCAGCCTCTCTGAGCAATTGCAGTTGCTTTTAAACAGCACAGACAGGATAGTTGGACAGCTTAGGCTCCATCCCCACACCCCAATAGGACAGGAGGTGAGCTATGTTTCCTCAGCCTCTCTAGGAAATTGAAAGTGCTTTTGGCCCATACAAACTGTTTATTCTAAGCACCTGGTACTCCATCCCCACCTCCTATAGCTTAGGAGGGTGCTGGTCTTTCCTCAGTCTGCATGAACTGGACTGTTGGACACAAGTAGCTCCACCCCACCCTCATAGAACAAGAGGGCATGATGATCCCCAGCCTCTCTGGGCAACTGCAGGCACTTTCAGCATGCACTGACTGAAATGTTGAGAGCCTGTGGCACCACACTCACTCCCTAGTAGGATAGGTGAGGTCTGGTGTTTCCTCACCCTCTCCAGGCAACTGCAGTCACATTTGACTTGCACAGACTGTACTGTTGGGTGCCTGTGTCTCCACACGCACCCGCTACTATGATAGAAGGGGACTGGTCTTCCCTCAGGTGTGTGGGGAAAAGCATATGCTTTTGGAACACACAGATTGGTTTGTTGCGTACCTGTGATTCCATCCCCACACCTTAAAAAGCAGAAGAAACAGTACTACCTTAGCCTATCAAGAAAACTGCAGGTACATTTGGCCCACATGGATTAGATTCTTGGGCACTCCAGAGGGTCTATCCCCATCCCTGATAAGGGAGGAGGGGGACCAGGGCTATGTCAGTCTACCTGGGCAGTGTTGATCCATACAGCTTAGTTTCCTGCCCATACCTGCAGCTCCTTCCCTGCCCCAAGCAGGGGAGGAAGGGGCATGAAGCTTCATCAATCTCTCCAGGGAACTACAGATGGTATTGGCATGCATGACTTGGATTGCTATACAAGGCTGCAGCTCTACCACTACCCTTGGAAGGGGAGAAAGGTGAGAGAAGATTCATTGGTTCCTGGGGCAATGCAGGGAGCTTCAGCCTCAACAGATCACCACTGTTAAGTTGTACAACAGTGTAACCAACTACTTCCTCAGCTCCCACTATACAACCAGCAAGGGAGAAAAGGGCAAGAAATCCCTAACTGAAAAGAGAAATTGCACCTAGAATAAATACATCTAGTAAGCCAGATGCTAACACACCAACAAAAAATTAAAATTCATACCAAGAAACAGGAAGATATGACCCAGTCAAAGGAAGAAGATAAGCATTCAGATGACATAAAGAAATTGAGAAAACTAATAATGGGTGTTCAAACAAATCTCCTTATAAATTCAATGAGATGGCTAAAGAGATTAAGGATGTTAAGAAAACACTTTGTGAGCACAAAGAAGAATTTGAAAGCATACATAGAAAAATAGAAAATTTTATTGTTCAGAAAGGGACAATAAATGAAATAAAAAATACACAGGAGGCATATAACAGCAGATTTGAAGGTGCAAAATAATGGATCAATGAGATTGAAGACATGGCCTCTGAAAGCAAATGTACAAAAGAACAGAGGAAGAAAAGAATAGAAAAAATTGAACAGGGTTTCAGGAAACTAAATAATGGTGAGATACATGCAAACATATTTGTCATGGGTGTCCCAGAAGGGAAGAGAAAGGTGCAGGGGCAGAAGGAATATTTGAAGAAACAATGGCAGAGAATTTCCCAAGCCTATTGAAAGACATAGATATGCATGTCCAAGAAGCACAATGTACTCCCATGCAAATAAATCTGAGTAAACCTACACCAGAACATAATAATCAGAAGGTAAAATGCCAAAGACTAAAAGAATTCTGAGAACAGCAAGAGAAAATTAATGTATCATATATATGGAAAACACAATAATATTAAGTGCCACTGTTTCATCAGAAACCATGGAGGCAAAAAGGCAGTAGTATGATATTATTAAAATACTGCAAGAGAAAAGTTGCTAGCCAAGAATCTTATATCCAACAATATTGTCTTTCAAAAATGAGGGTTAGTTTAGCATATTCACATAAAAATAGGAACTGAGGAAGTTTGTAACTAAAAGACTGGCTTTGCAGGAAATACTAAAAGGAGTGCTACAGCCTGAAAAGAAAAAAC
>JAQZBX010087283.1:0-12884 GCA_029593785.1 Cabassous unicinctus
GCAGATGGATGGGACTATCTTTCCTGCAGCCCCAATGGAGGGTCATTGTCCATCATCATCCCCTTGTTAGTTGTCCTGGGTGATTCTAATGAATTGGAGAGTAAATGTTGCAACTTTGTTGAGATACAGGGCCCAACTGGCACAGGGAAAGTATGAAGATTTAAGTCTCTTGGACATAGACCTATTTACTCTAGTACTAACTATATATTCTAATAGAAGGAGCAGAAGAGCCATGTTTAGGGAAACCAAAAATGAGCCCAACCCTGTCACATTGGGAATCATAAATTCCAAAGTAGGGCCCACTGGCAGGGTGCCAAACTCTTGAGCTGATTTCACTGCCTGTAGTGTCTGGATGTCTCCAGAGCCCTCAGGAGCCCTGCTCTTTGAGGCAATATTTACTTTGGCAGTCAATGAGATCCTGCTGGGATGTGCATAAATATAACTTCTGGGATGACATCCCAACTCACTTTGAAGTCTC
Source organism: Cabassous unicinctus (assembly GCA_029593785.1). Taxonomy (NCBI): domain Eukaryota; kingdom Metazoa; phylum Chordata; class Mammalia; order Cingulata; family Chlamyphoridae; genus Cabassous; species Cabassous unicinctus. The sequence goes on from JAQZBX010087283.1 coordinate 479, forward strand.
TTTGCCAAATAAATTCATTTGTTTTTACCTTTTCCCCTTTATGGCCAAGGTCTTTTTCCAGTTGCATTGTCAGTTGGTGCTTTGTAGTAATCCCTCAGTGCCAAGGAGGCTCATCCCCAGGAGTCATGTCCCATGTTGGTGGAAGGTAATCTATTTATATGCTGAATTTGGCTTAGAGAGAGGCCACATTTGAGCAACAAAGAGGCTTTCAGGAGGTAATTTTTAGACACCCTATAATATTAGGCTAATTTCCTATTTAAAAAGTAAATGTTCATAAGTACACTCATCAATATCAAGGGTCCGTCAATTGTCCATCCTCATTCACTAGTCACTGCTCCTGTACTCAGGAGATTCTTGATGTCTCATTAGAGAATGTGGAAGAGCTCCCCAGGATGGGAGTTTGATATTCTTTTGGTTAGTGTGTGGATCTCCACCCACTGTGACAATGCCCCATGAACAATTGAACTCATTCATATGCATTATAGGTATGACCCAGGTGAACCTCCTCCCATGCAACACCCATCACTGATACCCCACACCAAGGATCCTCCCATGGCACAGCTGTAACCCTTCTGTGATCCAAAATTTCTTCAAAATTAATCCAACAAAATAACTGAAAAAAAGTAATAAGAAAATAAAATAATAATTGTTTCTAAAATAAAATACAAAAAATTTTAAAAAATTGGAATAATAAAAATAATAAAAGAATGTAAAATTCATTAAAAAGTTTTAAAACAATTTTGTCATTATGTCTTTCATCACTGTAAGGTTTGTTGTCTTGTGTGTATATTGACATTTTCTTCCATTTTTCCCCCAGTGTCTTATTTTTTGTCTTCAAAGAAGCTTTAGGCTACAGAAAAGTCATGTACAGAATATAGGGGATTCCCATAACCTATCATTCTCCCTCTTTTTCCCTTTCCCCTATTAATAAAATTTTACATGTGGATGGGGTAGACCTGCAATATTCTCAAATAGAGGGGCAGAAGTCTCTTGAGAGCATAGGTAGTGCTTTAAAGAGGATGACAGGTCAGTATGTCAAGGCTTCAGTATTGTTGCAAGTAACTATGAATCTTGTTCTTCAAGGAGTGAAGCTTGGTGTTTACCATGGGATCTGAGGGAAGGGGGAGGGAGGAATAAAATAGAGGAACAGGGGGCAATTTTAGGGTGATGGAATTCTTCTACATGATTTTGCAATGATGTATACAAGCCATGTTAAATTTCATAGAAATTTATAAAAGTATATGGTCCAAAATGTAAACCATAAATCACTGAACATGGTTAGTAGCAATGTTTCAATGGAAATGTTTTGGTAATAGATGATGTGTATGGCAGCACAATATGTTGTGAACATAATTGACAACACTGAATTGTATATCTATATGTAGTTAGAAGAGGAAATATTACGTTGTCAATATGGTAGTAGATTAAATTTTTAAAAAATTCAATTGAACTTCACTACATAGTAAGGCCAAACCTAAACCATGGGTTTTAATTAATAGTACAATTATACAATTGAGGTTTCATCAATTTTCATCAATGTACCAGAGTAATCAAGGAAATCATAATAGGGTGGTATATTGGAGGCCATTATTTTATTTATGTTTTTTCTGAAAACCCACAACTTCTCTAATAAACACAAAAAGATAAAGTAAAAGAGTATGTTGCTTCATTTCCTGATTTTTTTTTAAATTTTCTATTCTCCTGCACCTATCAATTTTTATTCTCATTTTTTTATGGTCAGAGAAGATACACTGTATGATTTCAATATTTTTTAATTTATTGAAAATTGTTTTGTGACTTTATCATGATAATGATCCCCATGCACTAGAGAAGAATATGTACTTTGCTTCTATTGAGTGAAGTCTTCTATATATGTCTATCAAATGTAGTTGCTTTCTTTCTTTTTCTTGTTTTTTGTTTGTTTGTTTGTTTGTTTGTTTTAGGTACTGTGGGATGGGGATTGAACCCATGGCCTCCTATGTGAGAAGCCAGTGCTTGACCCTTGACCAAAAATGGCTTCCCTGGTTTGGATTTCTCATTTGTTTTGCTTGTTTTTCATTTTTGTTTTTTCAGGAGGCCCGGGGAACCAAACCTGGGACCTCCCATGTGGGAGGCAGGAGCTCAACACCTTGAGCCACATTTGCTTCCAGATCAAGTTTTTTTTAGTGTATCATGAGTATTAACTAAGTCTTCTTTTCCTTATTGGTCTTCTGACTGTAGGCTGTAAACATTTTTGATAGTGGTGTATTAAGGTATCTAATTATTAATATAGAAATATTTATTTCTCCCTTCATATCCTTCAATTATTTAAATTTATTTTTTAAAAAGATTTAGATCACCTAGAGTTACTAGTAATTTATTGCCAAGGTCACAATCAGAGCCTGGAATGATGTTACTCATGATCAGAACTGAGAATATTGGTCTGAAAGATGCTGTCAGTGCATCGATCCCTATATTACCATTAGTGTAAAGGATCTGAATAGCATAGATTTAAATTCTGTGCAAGATACTCCTATGGCTTCAAGAAAATAAGAGACATACATTCATTTTAATGTGGACATTGAGCTCCAGAAGAATATTGAAAAATTACCCAAAGGTGGAGAACTTTGCATTCAAACACTATAACCATAAGAAAAGATTTACCAGCACCTAGTGTTTTGCTTTCATGGAGATGGAGGAAATTAAACCTGGGAAAAATGTAATAGAACTATATAAGAAACCCACTGACTTTAAAAGAAAGAACTTGCAGTTGTTGACAAAGAAACCAATTTATCTTCATCTACATCAAACTTTGCTCAAGGAATGGCCCTGACATAGAAGTCCGGAACGTCTGTGCAATTTATCACTCAGTAGAACCATCATAGCTCTGCATAACACATTCACCCTTCAACAAGCAGGAAGCAGGCTGTACCCATGCCAGTAGGCTAGAAAAAGTCTGATGCACAGATGTTCCACAGAATTTCAAGTCCATCACATCAGTGACATAAAAGACTCTTTTGGAATGGGCTTAATATAGATTTTGAGACATGTTTTTACTCTTGTATTAATTATGCAATTAATTGTCTATTTCCTAATTTTCCACTATACCTACTCTGCCTCCCGGAACACTGCTGTTGTGGATAGGACATGCTCGTCTTCTAACTCAATACAGCAATAAGAATGTCCTAGAGTTTACACATCTGCTCACTTCTGCTCCAGTATGTCTTTTTGGTTTTTGAGGTAACTTCAAATTTGTTTTGATGACTATGTTGTTTTTTGAAAAGTGAGCATATTTTTAGTCATGTTGATTACCTGTTCTTCTACATCACATTGTTTTTCTTTTCAATGATGATTCAAAGGTTAAAGTTGGAAACCTCTCAGAATAGTTAAAATTTTTATGAGTATTCAGCTACCATAAAATAGCTGACAGATGGTTTTATAGTGTCTACTAAATCGTGTAATCTAAAATTAATGAGTCATATGCTTAAAGGATACTGCAGGAGTTCCTGCTGTTTTTCTGACAACTAATAGTGAAACCTTAATATCTGCATACCTCTTCTTATAGTGATGAGAATGCACATGTGGAAAAATTATCTTGTTTTCTTTCTTTATATAAGTAGACAGGATTGTCATTTATTTCCTATTTAGATACATTGGCATTCATCCTTGCAAAAACATGCATGTCATTAACTTATTATAATTTGAGTATTTGCATTACTTTGAACTGAATAATGGGGCATAAATAAAATTTTCATAGTGTAAACGAGGTGGATATTTGATTCACAGAACTTTGATTAATTGTGGGCTTTTTGTGGGTTAGATGTAGAACACACATATTTCAATATTAACTGTTTTAAATGAACAATGCTAGCATGTGGGGAAAGCAATGTTACTACTTGGCTTTCTTTAAAACTAGTGATACTCTTGTCATACAATTCAATATGTTTGCTTTTTAAATTATGTAACCAGAGTAAGATGTTTTACCACTTACATTTCAAGAGATGTAGGCTTTACTTTCAGCTTTCTATTAGGTCAATTCTGTTTACTAGATAAATGTTAATAAAAACTATATCATGCAAATATTCTCACTGTCCTGATTTTGTGATAATCAGTGTAGGCTAAACATTCGCTATATTAGAAACCATGCATGTGTCCCCAGACCTAGTTTTTCTCCCTAGGTCTGGTTTCTAGAATGCTGGTGATAAACTAAGCTTGATTTAAATATGACCATCCTGTATGGGAAGTGACTGTAACTCTAGGTATCTTTGGTCAACCTTAAGAGATGTAGCATGGGGGTGGATATGGCTCAAATAGCTGGGCATCCATCTCCCATATGGAGGGATCTGGGCTCCATCCCTGGGACCTACTGGTAAAAATTTTAAAATAAGAAAAATATAGACGGCACCGTCAGGCCCTGCAAGTGGGTGTGCCCCCAAGACCCCGTGTGCGGGTGCACCATCAGGCCCCACCGAGCCACGCAGCAAGATGATGATATAACAGGAGAGTGACGTAAGGAAGAGCCAAGACTAGATGCACCAAAAAACCAGGAACTAAGGTGGCACAGGTGGGAGGGCACCTGTCTCCAACATTGGAGTTTCCAAGGATCGAATCCCAGTGAAGACAGGAGGAGAAGGATGAGAAGGATGGGCAGAAAAGAGACACAGAGAATTGCCCAGCAAATGGACACAAAACAGCAAAAACGGGGGGAGGAAGGCAAAAATGGTTAAAAGTAATTAAATAAATAAGTAAATCTTAAAAAAAAGAAAGAAAGAAAGAAAGAAAAAAACTATATGGGCCTGAAAGAATATTTCAGCAAATCTAAAAGAAATGATTTCCGATTTTTAACCCGTTCAACTGGTTCTCTTTGGGGAGAGACTTTTTATTTTATTTTTTATTTCAGGTAAACATGGTTGGTTAATTGCAATAATAAAAGATAAGGGGCTAACTTATTGTTCATTCTTCATTTGCTTAAGCAGGCTTTTGGCTAGCAGTTAGGGGGCAATAACTTGTTTGTTTTGCTAAAGATGGCAAACAGTGGAGTAAGGTAGACTAAGATATGATGCCCATCAGCCAATCACAAAAGACACAGAACTTGCTCAACTTGAGAATTTACTAAGAAGTACTTGCAAAAATTTCTGGATGGAAGTTTCATTTTTCTAGTAAATATGATTGACTTTAAAAACTTCAAAGCCAAGGCAAATCCCAGCTTACTGAGTAAATTAGAGAAATCCAAGATGTATTTAAAAGCACATACTGTGGAATTCCAGTGTTAGGTTATGGCCAAAAAGCCACAGCAACCACTGAAATTATGTCCTCTATTGAAGTAGATTAAATTATGTTATTTTTGTCAATGATTCTTCCCTATCTCATTTCCAGAAATTTTCTTTTCCTTTTGACAAAAAGAAAGTCATTTTATTTTCCTCCATCAAAAGAAAATTCCTTCAGGCTTTCCAGTCATCTCTATTCCACCCATGATTGCTGTCAATCTAGTTTTAAAATAATATAAATTGTAAAATTATTTATGCAAATACTAGTTAGCCAAACCTAGCCCATTGATCAACCCCTCTGGTTTGTTTTGAATTTTAAGGGGTAACTATTTTAAGCTGGAATATCCATTCACATTGCAGCTAATGTCACAACAGCATCCAATGAGAAGTTTCTCAGAACATAAGCGTCAAATAATTTGTCCAGGTTCTCTCAGATGACTATGACTTTTAGGGAAGAAAGAGGTAGAGAATTAAATCCAACATTCTTATTCTAAGACAGGAAACCAGGGTATTTTTAAGAAAAAAATAAAGCAGCCATCAATATATGATCATCTCTAGAATTAGATAGTCCCATTTAACCCAGTCCAGGAAAAGAATGCAATCCATCAATCTGATTCAGCTTAAATATATGGTGTTTTTAAGATCTCAATTTCAGCACAGTCTCCCAAACCATTACAACATGGAGCCAGAGAGTAAACACGCATTTTTACTTGTATTTTTAGGACATTTTTCGTACTTAAGAAGAAACAAATATTACCATGACTAAATGAACTTTATTATTCTGCAAAAGTGACTATTGTATAAATAAAATAATACAGATGGGGAATTCTACAATAGATATTTTTAACATTTTCAATCTTTTCCAGTCATGTTCCAAAAAATATGGTGTAATTTCTATCAGATTTTGTAAGTTACACAATGTTTCTGGGAAACATAATTTAGGATTCACAGTAATTTCTGTTGTGTAGATATAATACCAACATTAAAATCACTTGAGAAAGGAAAATTTATTGAATTTAGTGATCAAATGTTAAATATTTGAATTTTCGGTATCTAAAGTGAACCATTATGTGAGCTTTAAAATTTTACTTAATTTTATATATTCCATTTAACATATTCCATAATGTTTTATACAAAGGATATTACTCTTGATTCTTTCTTAACACATGTAAACTCTGCTATAAACAATAAAATTAAGGCAAAAATTATCAAGCATGTACAATTATTACTTGATTTCATTGGTCAAGTGTGTATGGATTTTTCTACACTGTAAATCTAAGTAACAGATATTAGATCAAAAACTACTTTGCATAGCTCTGGAAAATATTTAAAGATGCACATTGATATATTGATGAGTTTTGTAAAATGTACTTGGTTCCAAACCCTCACATCTCAAAGTTTTTATAGCCTCAAACTTTTGAGGCAAAGAGACATATGGTAATGCTATTTTTTAATAATTTTATTAGAGAAATTATGAACTTCGAAAACAATGATGCAAATGTGTAGAATTCTCTCAAGACACCCATTCAACAACACATTAAATTGTTGTGGAACATTTGTTGCAAATTATATGATAAGATCATTAGACTGTTACCACTAATTATGGTCTATAGCTCACATTTAGTGTATTTTTCCATATCCCCTATTATTTTACTGTAAATGTCAAATGAAAGGGAGCTGGAGAATAATGTAGGGACTGAATAATATCATGAACCAAGAGGTGGATGAGAATTGTGGTTAATAGCACAAATACAAGAATGTTGATCTATGGACTAGGACAAATGTACATCACTATTAAAAGATGGTAAGACTATGGAGATGCATGGGAAAATCACAACTAACATAATCTATGGACTATAGTTAAAAGCAATATTATAATATTCTTCCACCAATGTCAAAGAAGTACTGTATTTATAATAGGGTAGTGCTATTTTTATTAAGCCTTCAAAATGGATAATAGCTCAATGAAAGTCCAGGGAAGAAAAGAAGAGTATACCCTTGAATACCGTAGGAACACTTCAATAGTGATAGGATCTCTGCACATAATTGTAAAAAAAAGGACAGAATGTGGATATAAGGAAGAGAGAATATATTGAATGCTAGATTATAAATAGGAAATGCAGAGAATAAGTGTGAAAAGCAGACCAGTGGCTAATTTTTAGGAAGTAAAAAAATGCCCGAAGTTGGGGAATATTATGGAGAAAATTGCACATTATTACTGACTTTAAATAGTGTATTGCATAGACAGTGATCCAAAGGGAAACTTACGAATTTCTAAAGGTGATAGGATGAGAAAATCATGTGATAATGATGACTAACCCACATTCAGATATAATAGCTCTCTATTCTCGCTGAATGCAATTATGAGCTTCTTGAAAAGGCAGAAACCAATTGCTGTGATTTTAACCTGAATATCAAGGAAAAATGATACAAACAAAAATACAGTATATATATTAATAATAAAATTATTCTGTTAGCATATGTGGTAGAAGATAATTTCAGTTTTGATCTTATTAACGTTCAGATGATAGTAATTAAAATGAATTAAATATTGCAGATCAGAGAAACAGAAAATATATGCTCTACTTGGAGGGACAGAGGTAAAGAGAATGGGTGACATCACAGGAAAAGGAGAAAAGTGGAGAAATATAGAATAAGTGGAAACTAAATTTCAAGAGGAGGAAGAATGCAATGATATTCTTGCATTAGAAGGCATATGTACACAAGCAAGGAAGGAATGAAGAAAGAGAAAGAGGAATATCCACAGACAGGATGATATAGGTATGGAAATAGATTTAAGCAGATATAGAAAAAATGATATAGAAAATACAGTTGTCATAACTAATAAACATAAATATAGTTATCAATATGGTTATAAGCTATGACTATGAATATAGGCATAGATAACATGATCACGGAGTCAAATTTATCAGACAGGTACAAATTATAACACATATACCAGTGAAAATATTAACAGTTCTGTCTTACAAAAATATCAATTTTTGGATGATAAATTTTTATGATCCCAATGTATAGAGATAGATATAGATATATGCATAGACATAACTCTAGATATGTGGGTGAACACAAACGTGTAATCATGTTTTATTGTATAAAAAAAAATCTTTCTGAGTGCTTCTTTAACAGTGTTTCTCAAGCTGTAAATGATGGGGTTTAACATTGGGGTTATAAGCCCATACAGCACTGAGATGAGCTTGTCTCTGCCTGGGGAATGTTTATTGGAGGAGGGACGCACATAGTTAAACAGCATTGTGCCATAAAACACACCCACTACAATGAGATGAGAAGCGCATGCAGAGAAAGCTTTGCGCTTCCCTTCAGCCTATTGGATTTTTAGGATGGTTGATATGATGGAGATATACGAAATAAATGTCATCAGGAAGGCACTGATCCCCAAGGCACCTCCTTCCGCTAAAACGAGCATCTCCACCACATATGTGGAAGAACAGGAGAGAGCCACCACTGACGGGATGTCACAATAATACTGGTTAACCTGGTTAGACTTACAGAAAGAGAGGAGGAACGTGAGCACCGTACCTAGAAAGGAATTAAGAAACCCCGTTGCCCAGGTTCCACAATCAGCTGGGCACAATGCATCTTAGACATGATGAGGGTATAACGAAGGGGGAAACAGATGACCACATACCGGTCATAAGCCATGACGGCCAGAAGGAGGACCTCGGTCCCTGCCAGGGCCACCAGAAAGTATAGCTGCAAAGCATACCCAACAAAAGAATTGTTTTTCTTCTCAGTCAGGAGGTTCTCAAGCATTTTTGGAACAGTAGCTGATGGGCAGATCATGTGTAAAAGGGACAAATTTGCCAAGAAGCAATACATGGGTCTGTTTCTCATTTCCAATGGCCAGAAGAATGGTGCAGTTTCCCACCAAGGTGACCTGATAGATGAGAGCAAAAAACACAAAAAGAGGATAGCGAAATTCTGGGAGTTCAGAGAGCCCTATAAGAATAAACTCATGGTGGTGAGACTGTAGATGTCCATTTCTTCTCTATACACAGGTCTTTCTGGAACAAATGAAACCAACATGCAAAGATTAGAATCATAAACATAGGAGCCTAGTGATAATCAATACTTGGAAAATATCCGCTTTTGGTTTTTGAAAGCATTGTTGATCCTTCAGGAGCATTTAGGATTTCATAATTTAGTGAAATCTGATGGAGCACTCCCTTCCACATCTACTTAGACATAATCTTTTTCTGCATTGTACTATCTTAAGTTTTACAATTTATGCCCTCACTCAATACTAACTATATGTTAGAAAATCAACATTATTTTTGACATACAAATTTTCACAACTGTTAGCAGCTAGCTTGGACATAATGGAAGTACATGAATAATTTTTCAGTGTAAGAATGAATGAATTGAGTGCTACTTGATCTGACAAAATGTTCCTATTAGAAAGGAATAAATATGAGAATGCTTCTAAAACTTCAAAAATCATATTATAATATGAAATTTAACCTCTTGTCTTCTCAAGGATTATACCTTAATACAAATTAAATTTCAGCTTTAGAATATAAATAAAACATTTTTGATAATGTTTTCATGTGACTTTAACATGAAACAAACATATTTTCATAAATATTCAATACATTTTACCCTTAAGATTTAAATATTTGCCCATATGGGGTTTCAAATTTATATATGCTAACACACATTGATCTTATTTACCACTGTTTAATTTTTTAATTTCATTTCAATATACCAAAATAGCCCAAATCATCATGTTTTTGATAATTTATAAAAATATTTTAGTTTAATTGATGGTCTGCAAATGGATACTTAATTACATTTTTTTCTGTCACTTTAGAAAGTGATATCTTTTGAAATAAAAAAAACTCACATGTACTTGGTATAATATTTAAAATGAAAATATGTTTAGAAAATAAAATTCGAAAGTCAGCATCTGTGGTCCCCCTACACTAACTACCACCACTCAATTCTTTTACCTGGCAGAAATTCTTAACGATTTCTTGGCTCAGAAAAAATGTGCAGCTTAAGTATTGCAATGTATATATAATATTCTTTCTGCCCCTTTTCCATTCTCTTCATCTGGGACATTAAGAGTGTGAATGTTTGTGCATTTCATATTGTCATTGAATTCCCTGAGACTCTGTTTCATTTTTTCCTTTCTCTTCTCTTTCTTTTCTCCTGTCTTTTCCAGTTTAGATGTTCTCTCTTCAAAATCACTAATTCTGTCTTTGAACAATTCAAATCTGCTCTTATGTGCCTCTAATATATTTTCAATCTCACCCATCATGCCTTTCATTCCCATAAGGGGATACTATTTTTCTTTGCAGCCTTTCAAATTTTTCTTTATTCTCACCCAGTGTCTTCTTAATACTTTTAATTTCTTTAACCATATTTTCTTTAAATTCTTTGAAGTGATTTAGGAGAGTTGTGTGATTATCCCTGATTAATTGTCTTAAATCGTGTGTCTCTTCAGGATATTTGGTTAGGTGCTTGCAATTTTTTGCTGATATCTAGACATATGAATATGTTAATGAATTGTCTCTTAATGCCAATTTCTCTCTCTTGCCTATTGTTTTTCCCCACACAGGCTTTTTTTTTTTGATATTTGGTTCAACTTATTCTAAGTCTTAAAAATTGTCCCACTTAAGTTATGAGAATTGGACCAGGGACTCATAGTGGGGCACAGATTTTCTCCCAGGGGTTGGAATACAGAGCGAACCAAGAATAGTTTTTGTCAATGCAATTTCCAGACAGACCAGCAGATGCCTTTCGTCAGTGCTTCTTTCCACAGAGGCGTTTCAATCTGGGCTTTCCTGTGTTCTTGTGTGAATCTCCAGAGCAGAGATTCAATGCAGGCTCTGCTGGCTGAATTCACTGAATATATGGCCCTGACTCTCCCTCTCTTTTCCTTGAAACAGCTGACAGTGAGTAAGATGTCTGTGCTCATCTTAATCAAATGCAGTGAGCCAGGTTTTGATTACAGCTTAATATCTTGGAAGTGAGGGAGGGTAGACCTTCCTAGTCACCTCGAGAGTTTGGTAACTCAATTTTGTTGTTTCAACTTCTTCATCTCTCTCTCCTTCATTCTCCTGGCAGTTGTGAAACACTGTCCTAGTCTGTGGACCCCCTAAGAAGTCCCTTGCCAATCTTTTTGCTCTTTCTCCTTTGTTTATGTGAGAGCATTGAGCTCTGTCTTTTAGCCTGATACCATCTTCCCACCATCCAGAAATGGTGTTTTTACAACACCTTACATCCAAATGAGTGGGATTTCAATTTTATTTTCACATACACCCCTTAACTGTATTGTCTAGCAGTGCATTTATTATCTATGAGCTTGTGAAATTCTATAAATTATTTTTCTTTTAAATCACAGATGCTTAAAAGTATATTTTGAGATTTCAGTTCATAACATTTTTTCTAATCCCAGTTAAACATCAATAACATACCTCAAAGTACACTTCTTTATATCCCTATTCTATTTTTATAACTCTTATTTCCCATAATGAAAATTCTGGTTTCTCAAAAATTTCAATATAATTCATAATTTTCTATAGTCTATGAAAAACACTAACTTTTTCATTGCTACACTAGTGCTACTACCATTCTGAAAACAATGTGCAAATTATTTTGCAGTCATTTTTTTGCTCACTAATTTTATAACCTTAGATACTGTACCTGCAAGTTATTGCCATTAATTCTTTTTTTCCTTCATGACCACAATAGGAATTTGATGTAAAATTAGTTTGATTTTCCATTTTGTTTTCAATTTTGGGACTTTGTTTTTTTCATTTCTGACATTTATTTCATTTATTTTTGAATAAAGAGAACTTTTACATTGTTAAAATTACATTTAAAATATTTTACTCAGACTTTCTTCAGCCATCCCTATCCCTGCCACCCTATTCCTATGAAAGAAATTCCCTTTTGGGTTTTTATTTATTGTGTCAGTAAATCATATTGCAAAGATTATTGAATTTATGTATTTTTGTGCGTGTAATTATGTGTGGGTATGTATATATATTATTTTTCTTTGTTTTCCTTTCTTACATGAGAGGAGATCTGTTATACATATTATTTTCACCTTGCCTTTTATCTTAATTTAAATATATATTATGTAAATCACTGAATATTAGTTTATAAAGAAATAT
>JAQZBX010087284.1:0-12891 GCA_029593785.1 Cabassous unicinctus
TATTCATTGATTAAAGGAATATATATTTAACATACACCATACAACATCAGTCATCAGGTCAAACATTCAGTTCCTTTCCTTACAGCTTCTGTCAAGTTATTTTATCTGATCACATTTATAAGATAAACTCTCACCACATCTGACATTTACACACACTGTGCCAGTGGATTCACACTACTGATGTACATATAAAACCTATGTGGTATGTGCTCATTGGAGACAACACAGTGCACATCTGTCAAAATAATAAAAGATGTTAAAACCATTTGTAAAACACTTATAAACTTTTTCCATGATTAGAATCATAGCTGGACTTCTGTTACATAATTGTGTTTCCAATTGTGCTTACAATGGAATGAACAGGTCTCAGCACTGCTGGGCACCCATGTTGGCTACTAACTTTATTGTTGCAGACTGTTCTTTAACATTAAATGCACAACATTTGCACCACTTAAAACTGGGTCCAGGTGGAAGTCACACACCAGGTGGTGCAAACCCACCATGCTATAGATATAAATCTATATATGTATAAAAATATATGTATAAACACTGAACTCTGATATACAAATATTGAAAACATCAAAAAGGCAGAGTAACTCAGTGAAGAAGAAAGTTAACCTGCAACCTCAGATAACCTTTCATTTATCTCCCTAAGATTTGTTAACAAGTCCATTAACCATGAAAACCCTATACATTTTCACTTTGAGCTTCAAAACCAATACCCAACTACATAATTTGATCAAGAAGTAGAATATACATTTATAACTCTATAAAGCTAAAACTGATTAAACATAGCACAAAAGCATTAATTTACACTACTGAAAAAAAATAGGACCCTACTTGCATATGTAACCCCAGGAAATGCACATTTTTAAAAAGCTAAATGCCTGCACTGAAGCTTTGCATCTCTCTGTAAAAATGACCATTTTGTTCAGTGAAGACACTCAGTGATTCAATGTCCATGACAGCTTGCTGAGGTTGATGTAGGTCCAGGGATACATGCTTAATAAAGTTATGCACTGGATCCACATCCTGTTTGGCCAATTCAGCTTGGCCAAAATCAATGATTTTTTCAGTGACTTCGGGCACTTTTAGATCAGAGCCATGAAGAGTAACAATGGCACGGAGGTTGTGAGCCCACACTCTGTGACCATGACCTGCAAGAAGAGAGAGCTTTGGGCACCTCCCTGCTAATAAAACCAACAGATTTTCATTTTGGTTGTCACTAAGATCCGGAAAACCAGAAGTGTCAATCACATCATTCATTAATATAAAATGACTTAGGAACTTGTCACACTGCCTGGATATGAGATCAACAGTAGCCCCTGAAATGCAAGTGAAGCAGCTGTCAAAATGAATCCTCTCTAGGTTTATCCTGTGTTCAGAATCTTTAACATAGCTTCACTCTTGATATCAAAAGCCATTATACAGACCCAAAGGTTGGTGCTGTTTGGTGACAGGGCTTTCCAATGCTCATCATTTGGCATGTTGTCCAGAGACTTGTGCATCATGGAAACATTATGCACCAGGAAAGAAAGTTGCTGCAAAGACACACGTGGTTGCTATCAGTTAAGACTCTTGCCATCTCAGTTGTAAAGTCACAGAAATCCAGGGCAAGTGAGTGCAGATTCACAAATCATTCCAGCTCAACTGCAGTGCTAAGAGGGCTGTTCCCAGGAATATTGTTGTCCAGTAAACTCAGGTGCTCCATGGTGTTGGCAATAGACTTCGAGAGAGATGACAGTGATGATGGGGTTACTATTTCCAAGATAAACCCACAGGACAGCCATTTTTGTTACCTACTATTACTCAGTATTTCTTCAAACAGCTGCTGAATTTGTTTGATGTTTTTTTTTGCCATTAGGGTCCTCCTTGCTGAGGTATGTATTTGACAAACTTCCTTGCTGTTGTAGATGTTTAGGTCTCCAGAAAGGCTAAACATCTGCAGGTGCCTGTTGTTTTGGATTCTGACCAGCACGCACAGCCCCAGCTCCAAGAGAGTCGTAGCTCCTCCAACCAATGGCTGAGAGCTGCAGGGGCGCCACTTCCCCCACAGTCCTGTGCCCGCGCCGCCACCGCTGGAGTAATTCTCCGTGGCAAGCTCCACGTGCAGTTCTCTCAGGAACCAGCCACAGTTGCACATGAGGGATTGGAGTCTGGGCTGTACCACGGAAGAGACGCAGAGACTGATGCGGATTTGCAGCCAGAGTGCTGGAGAGAAGAGGCACTCGCACTAATGAGGGCAGGAAGCCGAGCCCCGCAGCCCTGGGGCAAAGGCAGAAAGGACGAGCTGTGCACCATCAGCTCACTGCGCAGCGATGGGCGCCCGCCGCCTGCCCGCACAGAGCCACCGGGCTACGCCACCCGTTGCTGGCTCCAGGCCACACACGCCAGCCCCAGAGCAGGCCCCGCAGCCGCCACCACGCTACTCTGGAGGACCCAGCTCTGGTTCGACATCCCGCGATCTAGGTTGCAACACTGACCACCATTAATCTTGATGCTAAAATATTGTACAGTATTTCCCTTAGACCAGTAACAAGAAAAGATTGTTGGTCATGACCCCTTCTATTGAAAATTGTGTTAAAGATTAAGGCCAGTGCAATTAGGCAAGAAGAAGAATACAGATTGTAAAAGAATAAATTCAAGGATCTTGTTTTCATATAATCTTATTTAGAAAATTCTCAGGAGTGTGGTCTAGGATGTGAACTGTGGTCTATGCTTAGTGACAAAGCCCCAGGATGTGTATATCCACAGCAGGTGATGTGCCACACTAATGAAAGATGTTTATGTGGGATGTTATGGAAGTGTGGGAGGTGTGGAACATGGGAACCCCTGTAATTTCTGTGTAACATTTAGGTAATCTAAGCACCTTTTAATATCTTTATCTATATCTATATATATATAAAAAAATATATAGATATATATATAAAAAATAACATTTTTGTAAGCAAATGCACATATATACATTTATATTTATATATCATTTTACAAATATTGGTTTGTATTGTGAAAAATTTGATTTTTACCGACAATAAAAATAAATAAATAAATAAATAAATAAGTCATTAAAAAAAAAAAAGAAATTTCTCAGGAATCCACAACCATCTATTAGAATAAAAGAGTATAGCAAGTTTGCAGGAAATAAGATCAACATACAAAAATCCATTGTATTTCTATACATGGCAATTATCATTCCCAAAATGAATTTAAAATAATTCCATTCAGAATAACATCAAAGAATAAAATAATAAATGCTTAAGAATAAATTTAATAAGTGCTAAACTTATATTCTGAAAGATACAGTACATTTTTAAACAAATTCTTGATATAAATAAATGATAAATTAATGTTTGTGTTTCAGAAAAATAAATATTGTTATGATAATACTACACCCCTAGTGATCTACAATTTCAACATTTTTCATGCAAAATTTGCAGCTGATTTATTTGTATTAAATGACAAACTGACTCTAAAACTCATGTTATTGTCAGGGAGCAAGAATAGACAAAAAATAATATAAATGAAAGATACACTAGGAAGTTCTGCATGTCTCAATTTCAAAGCTTACAGTGATTCAGTGGTATTTAAGAAAATGTGGTGCAAAAAAAAAAAAAAAAAAAAAAAAAAAGACATACAGATGAATTAAAATAGAATTCAAAGTCCAGAAATAAATCAATGCATATGTGGTTAACTAATTTTGATAAGGGTGTCAAACCATTCAAAGGGTAAAAATGGGCTTCTAAACAAATGATGCCACAACTTTGGGAAAGCCAAGTAGAAAAGAATAAATTTGGAAATTTTCCTCACGCTATACACAACAGTAAACACAAAATAGATGACAGCCTTAAATGTAAGAGCATAATCTCTACATAACTTAGAAGAAAGCATAGGGGAAAATTTTTAAGACTTTGTATTTAGCAAAGAACTCTTTGACATTAGGTCAAAATTATGAGCAACAAAAGAGCAAAAATAGATAAATTTGACTTCATCAACATTAATAACTTCTACTCAAGGGATCATCATTAAGGTTGTAAGGCAACAACCCATAGGATTGGCATCTTCCATCTCCACAAAAATAGAAGGATGCAAAGAATATGTAATATTTCATGTAATATGGTTAATAATTACATGAAAAATAGTGTGGCGTGAATTGTCTTTAGAGAAAGATAAATCAAATTTACAATGCAATATCACTTCACATCCACTAAAAGGGGTAGAATAAAGAATTAGGACTGAGATGATATGGAGAAATAAGAACACTGTTACACTGCTTCTCTTAGGAAAACAGACATGCATGTCCTCAAATGATTAAACATAAAATTACCATGTGACTCTGAAATTCCACAACTAGGAATATACTCCAAAAAATAGAAAACCAAGATTCAAACATATCTGCACACAAAAGTTCATAACAGTATTTTTTATAATAGACAAGTGTGGAAGTAATCCTAGTGTCAATCAACAGAACATTGGATAAACAAATCTTTGGATATACACTCAGTGGAGTTTTATTCAGCTATACAAAGGTATAAAGTTCTGGTGCATGCTACAACACAGACAAATCATGAAATGTGTAGTTGAGTTAATCAGGTCAATAAAATAAGTATTTCACTCAAGTAATTTCAGGAAGAGAAAATTCATAGATACAGGAAGTAGATTAGAGGTTATCAGATTCAGGAACTAATTCGGAGTTACTTCTTAATGGGTAAAGGATTCTGTTGGAAGTCATAAAAATCTTGTAAAAATGTTTGTTAGTGCTGATAGCACAAAATAGGAAATTTAATTAATATCACTCAATTGTACACATGAAAGATTAAAGTGGGAGAATTTGGGGTTGCATTCATATCATAAGGATCATTGATTTTAAAAAAGGAATGATTAATATTTATCACTGGATGAACCTTGGAAAAATAATGGCAAGTGAAAGAAGCCAGTCATGAATGACCACATAATTTGTGATTCATTTCATGTTAAAGCCAAGCATAGTGAAGTCTAGAGAGATAAAGGATATTTCTTGTTTGATTAGGGCTAGTTGGGAGGTGAAATGAGAGAAAGGTAATACCTAGAGGGTCTGTAGTTTATTTGTGAAGTGATGAAACCCTACTAATGGAGGAGAAGGTGGCATGTATTTGTGGAATATAATAAAAATATTTAATTATATTGTTTTAAATGGGTGAACTTTATGGTATATAAATTATATATGAATTCACTACTAATACAAGAAGATTAATAGTTGCCTGGTGAGAGGGAAGAAGCAATAGTAGGACTTATAGGAGTACCAGTGAAAACTTTTAGGTCTTCATTATCCTGTCTTAAGTGATGTTACAGGGTTGTACATATATACATATAAATACTTATCAAATTCTACATTATAAAATGTGAAGATTATCAATATCAACTGTATTTCAAAAATGCTGATAAAAACTAACAAATGGATAGATTGTTAGGCTGGAGAGAGAGAGTGATAATCATACATGTGAAAAGCCATGAACTCCTTTAAATACATACATGAACTCTGGCTCTCTCTGCATTCTTTCAGTAAACAATAGTAAGAAGCAATATCGCACAATGCTCTCATTAACAAAGAGGACTGCTGCAAACCCCACAAGGACTGTCCCACTGTATTTTGGAGCAGATTCAGGGGAGCACAAACCTGGGGCTCACTCTCATCAGACACATGATTTGGGGAATATTGTCCATCCCGTCCATGCTTCTGTATGAAATTTTACATCTGCAAAATGGAGGTAACACTGACATCTCCTTTACATAGCCTCTGTACATTTGTATAAATGAAATAAGACCATGGATTCTATGTGTTTAGTCCAGCAATAGCACATAATAAGAATTCATGTTGTCTCAAATGCAATCATTGCTTCCTAACTCCCCCAGGATGCTCATATCTGCTCTGGTCATGTCCCTCTACCAAGGCTCCAACCCCAGAGCTTGCTACATAGTAAGAGGACTTGCAAGTAGTGTCCCTCATTTTGCAGATGTAAACCAGCCCTGCCCAGGGCCTTCAGATCTGGGAGAGGAGCCCCAGTTCCTGTATTCCCATGTGTTCCAATATGGTCATCAGCACTGAACACAGAGGAGTCAACATGGAGTTAGGGCCAAGCTGGGCTTTCCTATTCTCCATTTTATAAGGTCACTTTATGTGGAACCAGAGACATTGAAAATGTGACTTGATGTGAGTGAGAGAAGCAGTGGCTCTGTGTGGCTGGTTTCCTGATCAGGATGGCTTTGCTTGCAGGTATCCAGTTGGTGGAATCTTGTTGAGATTTCATAGAGTCAGGGGATCTTTGACACCCTCCTTGACAGACGCTGGATTCACCTCCAGTAACTACAACATGACCTGAGATCCCCAGGGTACAGGGAAGGGCTAGAGAGTGTCTCACACACTAGCAATGCTGCTCCTACCAAAAACAAGGCAGGTCTGGGAAGGGCCAATTCCCCATCTCAGGGGCTTTGACAGGAACATGAGGTGTCTGCAGGTAGACAGTCTGAGACCTGAGGATACGGCACTGTATTGCTGATTGAGACACAGTGAGGGAGGCAGTGAGAGTCCAGACTCAGTCCCACATTGCAGGGCAGCTGGAGGGTGCTGGGCTACAAGAGTGGGCAGGAACCACAGGATATGGGTCTCAGCCACAGGACCAGGTACAGAAGGAGGGTAAGGGCTGTTTTCCTGTTAGGTCTAGGGCTTCCTCTATATCTACATTTTTCCCTTAGGAAGCTTTGAGTATTTATGATTGTGTCTCTCCATTGAAGTGTCTGAAAATTAAAGGTTTCATTGTAGCAAGAGGAAAATTTTCACACGCAGATTGTCCTTTCTGGCAGCAAAAAGGTCTCTGCCAGGGGTCACCAGTATCAGAATTGAGTCATCTCAGAGCAGTCTGGTGACTCTTTTCCAATCAGACTAAGGGAGAGACCTCAGTGGGATTCCCTGATTAGGACAGTCTTTGTGATTCAGTTTAGAACAAGGAGGGATGCTATGCCAGGGTCAGTAACGTATAAACCACAGTGGATTTCACATCTGATTCTCCTCCTCACTCAAAAGTGTGCATATCAGACTTAACAGTGGGCTGGTTTACTATTTTCATCCTAATCCATTATCTTTCTCCCCAAGTTTAACAAGGCCTTCAGCATGTCCTTGAGACAAAGTTACACATCATATAAGTCTGGCATCCCCCAGCACCTAGTCAGGATTAGCGTTGCTCCCAATCTTGGATCTTGGCTCAGAGTAGCCCAGATGTCTCCTGCCTGTCTCACAACATTGGGGTGAGCTCAGAATAGCATATGGGCGCTTGGGGCTTTATGTCCCTGCATGTGGTAGAATAAGGAGTGCATTCTCAGGGCCATCACAGTATGTACTGATTTTAATACAAAAAACAGTTTTATTTCATTCTTTTTCATGAGAAGTAAATAGATAACCTGCTTGTAAATACTGGATTCATGCTTAATTTAATAAAATGCTCCAGGGAGACTCTTGAGTGTTCTGTCAACTGTGCCCAGCTCCCACTGCAGGAAGAGGACAGGAATCTCCAGGCTATAGGGGAGATAGGACAGGCAGGGGCAAGGCAAGGTGAGGAGCATTACTCTCAGGGTCCAGGCCTTCCTTTCCTAGGGGCAGCCTATGTCTCATTTTCATTCTGTGATGTTGTCAGTTTGGGAAAAACTCTTAATTTATCTGTGATACATTGATGGACAACCAGCCATGAAGCTGTGAGACCTCACTTCTGAGCCTGCTCCTTCAGAAAGACTTCTGGAGAGCCCAGCCTGTATTCTTTTCTCTCTGTCTGGAATCTGTATTCCTGTGCTCCCTTTCCCACTGTGCCCCACGTAAGTGCCTGGGCATGGCTACTGCCTCACCATCTCTGTCAAGGCACCTTCTACTTTGGCTTCTGGAAGCACAAATGTCTTGTGGGCCTTCTGCATCTGGTTGCCTGCTGCATGCTCCATAGATGATTAGCCCCCTCCACTGCCCTGGGAGCACCCTCTAGGCTCCCCATTGACTGTTATTCCCTTTCCCCAGAGCCAGGCAGGCTAATCTGACAGTCTGTTGTCATTGTAATGGGATCTGCTTTATAACTGGGCTCCATAACTCTAACTGCTCTCCCAACTCTATCTCCACCTGTTTGCTGGACACTGCACCTAATGCCTCACAGTAACTCTGTCCTTCCCTAACCTCCAGCCTCCCTCATTCACATCAGATTTTGGATGGTTCCCTGACATTTTTACACAAATCTTTCACAATATTAACCACAGTCTGTGCATTTTAATTTCCCTTTTTCAGAGGAAACATCCACTCATCTTCATCTCCATTCAATACACAGTTGAATATGAATCAGAAAATGGAAGTACAACCCCCTCACTGACCACTGTATACAACATTGTCTAAATCACTCACTTCTATTCAAAATATCATATGATTATATGTATTCTCAAACTTCTGGATGGTATTTCTCAAAAGAAAATAATTTATGTGTGTGTGTGTGGGGGGGAAGTTGACACCGGCTTACTATGTAGCGACATCCTGTCCACTCACCCCTATTGTTTCCCTTCCTCCTGGGATCACAATGAACACACATTTCCATCCCCTTAACACCAGGGAATATCACATGAATGATAACAGAATAACAGAATATGGAATGTGCACAGGGATATTCTATGCTGCTTGAAGGCCTGGAAAATTAGAATACACTCACCCAGAATCCCAAATTATCTTTCATTCTGTATCTAACTCCCTGTCCACCAGCTGAAGATGCCATTTTACAAATTGGTGTGTTTCTGGGTTTCTGAATAATTGCATAATTAGATTCCACTCCTTACCAAGACTTCCCACGTAAACACCTTATATGAAAGTAAGCAATCCAGTTGTCTTTCATGTTATATTTTTATTCCATTGAGTTTTTAAAGTATTATTTGTTATAATACTTAGAGCACATTAATAGATAGAGCTGGACAATACATGTGCACAATTAGAACTCTGGAGAGTCAAGCTGAAGGTTTAATAAACAAGTTAAAAGCCAATCAGGAGGAAAATATCCAAAAACCTTCATATCAACATCTGTGCTTTGTCAGAACTGGGAAATGTAGAGACAAAATACGTAGTAATTATTAAATTTGCCTTCTTGTGAGGGTGAGTTGAGCTCAAGTATTAAGTATGGATTATTTCCTGCTTACCAAAGTGTCTGACACAGAGGACATTTTAAATAAAATCTCTTGCCATTAACATGTCTGGATAAGATAATTAGGGATTTGTGAAACAAGCAGGGTGTAATGAAAAGTAAGGCCTGTGCACGTGGAAATTCAATATCCATGAAAGACAGAGAAAATAAAGATACAGTATTTTGGTGTCTACAGATGCATAGTGGAGGATGAGTCAAGAATAAGGGTGTGACATGCCCTGGTCTATGTGCATGTCCTGGTCTATGCTCAGGATGACACTGAGTGTTTGGTTGAATTCAGCTCAGAAAGGCATCTCTCTGAGGTCCCAGGATTGGGAAGTGTTAGTGACTAGTAACCACTTTGTCCAAAACTCACTATCCTCCAGTGGTTCCTGACTTTACCCCAACCTTATTCCCAGGGTCAGGCTTCACTTTAATTCTGTCATGTAGATCAGCATTGTGCAACTATCACCCCAATATAAATTTACAGCATCTACAGCACCACAGGAGAAACTCCATACTCAGTAGTTTTTCTCCATTCCCCCTCCCCCATCCTCTGGCAAACACTAATGTGATTTCTGTCTGTATGGGTTTGGCTGTTCTGGACATTCAAAATAAATAGAATAATAAAATAAGTGATCTAAATGCCTTTTTTCACTTAGTATAATATTTTCAAGGTTCTTTCATGTACTTGCATATATATATAGCTACTAGATTAATAATTTCTAAATAATATTTCATTTTCTATATGTGCTCCCAATTTTCATTTATTCACCATTTCATGGATATTTGGGTTGATTCCAACTTTGGGCTATCACATATAATGCTTCTCTGTACATTTGTGTACAACTTGTTATAGTTCATCTATGATATCAATTCTCTTGGGTAGATGAAAAGCAATAGAAATGCTGGGTCATAGGCAACATTATACTTAAACATTTGAGGAACTTGGAAATATCAATTTCAATTTCCAAGAAGGACAATACACCCCAAAAAGAATAAATCCAAATGAATCTACCCCAAGACACCTGCTATTCAGAATGACAAATAACAAACATGAAGAAAGGATTCTGGAAACAGCAAGAGAAAAGCAAACTATGCTCACTGTTCTGGGCTCCCCATTCCTTGTCCATCATTTGTTTATGTCCCTGGGAGGGATGCTCTGCACAGGGATCCTGTGTCTTCTGAGAACCACTAAAGACATCCATTTGCTAGGCTGTGTGTCCAGGGGCTCCTCCCAGGCATGTGGGGTGTGGGGGTCCTGGCTGCACTGACTGAGCCTGGAGCAGCCATGTGCTCCTGACCCCTGGCAGGCAGGCCTGACTCCTTTCATAGGGCATCTGCAGGGCTCCTAGGTGAAGCAGGGAAAGGAAAACTCAACGTGCAGACCTTTGCCAAGTATCAGATTATTCGTGTTCAATTTTGGCCTATTAGCCAAAGGAAGACACCTTAGCAAGCATAGGGTCAGCCTGGGGGGCTGTATCCATGTGCTGGACACAGGGACAAATGACAAATTTGGAGCCTAATGCTGCAAAAATCAGAGAGAGCATGTATATGTGTGCTCATGTGTGTGTATATGTGGAAGTATGTGTATACATGTGTATCTGTGAATGTAAACATATGTGCACACACCTGTCTCTGAATATGCTTTTGAGTGGACGTATTATGGTAATAGAAAATGTGTGTGCACAGGAATGTGCATGTGTGTTAGTGACAGCATGTGGATGCATGATATAGGTATAGCAAATGTTTGTGCACATTTAATGTGTATCTGTGTACAATTATGTGCGTGTGCATGTGCTATGAGTATAGTAGATGTGTGTGTGGGCTTTGAGCCCCATTGTCCTGTGTGTGCACATGTTCTCTGTTGTAACCTTCTAAACTGAGGAGGACAAGGAAGATGAGAGACCCTCTGAAAGCCTCTGGATTCACCATGACTGTGACTGTGTTAAAGCATGTGGCAGGCTCCAGGGAAGGGCCTCCTTGTGGTTGCACAGATTCCTGTGTTTTGTCTACCTGAAGAGTGTGTTGGGTTGTTAAGGAAAACTCATTATCAAGATATGGTATCAGGTGTGTGTGCTGTGTCTAAAGATCAGTCTGTAATGAAGGGGACAGCCAGGTGACACTGGGCAGAGAAGATGTGATGAAAATGCCCTGTGAGCCCAAAGGGAACCTCCCTGCAGGGCACAGGCTGGGCTGCAGGTGACATTCAGGACCCACTAAGCACAGGGCCCAGACCTAGGGCAAGTGCAGGGTTGCTTGAGAAGGGTTTTCTGTCAGGGGCAGAGTTCTCCTTTTTCAAAACACAGTCTAAAATAAGAATTTAGCCATGACTGTTGTTGGGTCAAATAATATTCTTCTCCTTTGGGTGTTTATGCCTAATTGAAGAAGGCAGTGAGAGGCACACTTGAAAGTGGGGTTTCTAAGGCTCTCTGATGCGTTAGGAGTGAGGAGCTGGAGGACAGGGATGGTTTAGTAATTCAGTGGGCCCAGGATTTGGGGAGACACACTGATCAGCTGCTAGTTGCTGCATTTCTCTTGACTGATCAAGCTTCATTTTTCATGACTTTAATTATGTCAATTATCCGCTAACATCTGGACTCAACTTTCCATTAGATCACATTCCATTCTTAGCACATACTCTCTACATTTTACAGTAAAAATAAAAGTCAGCCATCAGATAGAACTTTCCCAACTTCTCAACATTAATTCCACCAACATCTTTTACTTCTCTCTCTGGACATGGTGCTTACTTCATCCAGCATTTTCATCAGAGGTAATCTCCAAAAGAATCTCACATAAATATATACCTCTTTACACTTTCTATTACAAAGCACCCATTTCAGTTGGTTCTTCTACAAAAACTGCATGACAAAAAATCAAGTTTGGTGTCTGACCACAGCATTGCTTATTGATGTCCACAAGTGGCAAAAGCTAATTTCTACCTGGTGGCCTAATATTTATGTTCTTAAGGGTGAGTAGTCTCTAGCATCACATAGTCACCCACAGAAACATGCACATCTCTTGGAAGATTTTTTTCTGTTTGCAAGAATTTATATCATTCTCCCTCTGAGAGCATTGGGCCCCCAAATACCAGGACACTCAGGTTTGGATCAGTGTAACCCTATGTGACTAGCTGGTGAGCAATGGGCACACCTGGTACTGGATGTTGGATGCATCCCTTCCCCTCCTATTTCCCACAGCAGAGCAGCCCACATTTCCAGCTCTTAATATGTAGGTACTGCTCTGTCCTGTTAATCTTTCTCATTCTCCTTCTGTTAACTTTCCTATTGCCTACATTCAGGCATGGAGGTTACTTTTTATGTAATTCACTAGATGATATTGAATAGACAGGTTGCAATGTGCTGCATTCAAGGATATGCTCCTGAAACTTTTTACATAAGGTAAAGGGGGATCTTTGGAAACAATAGAATTTAAATCAGTAAATGTAGTTTGGGTCACTGAGGCAGAGGGTGTTGACTTACCTCTGTCATGCAGGTATGACAGGTCAAGGCCAACAACAGAGCAGGTGGCCATAATGCAATTTTGGAGATCAGAGGTGAGGACTCACATAGATTCCCATAGTCTTATCACTGAGGTGATGATAACACTAATAACAGAGATGATAACAGGAAAAATCTCTGAGTCCCTAGAGTAAAATTCACAAATAAAGTTTCTGGTGTTCTCCCCAATGTGTGCCTTATCAGACTGAAGCCCTTAGGGG
>JAQZBX010087285.1:0-12886 GCA_029593785.1 Cabassous unicinctus
AAAAATGGGTTGGATATTGGCCTTTGCCAAACTGTTACAAGCTCATTACAGCATGGGGAAAGAAAGATTACTTGGGTGATTACAAAATACTGTTTCATCAATACAGGTTAATTTCTATAGCAGGTCACCAAAATGGATGGTTACTTTAAATTTAAATTACATGCTACGAGCATCAGACACTTCAAGAATTTGTAATCACACAGTTAGCTATGATGGACCCTGTGATTTGAGAACCCTTTTAAAAAGGGCTGGCATCCTGAGCCTAGCCTCCCAAAACCACAACATTAAGAAAAGTTGAATGCCGAATTTCTCAAAGTAATAAAAACCATGTATCACTAATATGAGCAAGTAACCAGTTGTGTTTTTCATTTTTTGCATGACCAATACCAAGAAAACTATTTAACAATACTCTCACTAGGTAAATATATGCTATGGCCTCTGTCATTCAAAGATAATTTTTTTAAAATGAAGTGATTTAAATATACTATCTATACATAGCATAGGATACCATGAAAAAAGTAGAATATTTTTTGCAACTTCTACATTACACTAGAAGCTATTCAGTCATAGTTATTTCCCTTGATAACACTTCCAGGCAGGTTTAATAAATACCATTTTTAAAGATGTTTGAGAAACTGAAGCTAAAGGAGGTGAAAAACTTGTCTGGAGTTTTTAAAAATCTAGAAATCAATTAAACGCAATATAAACCCAGTTCACTAAAACATTTCTCTTACCACTATGGAAAGATATGTATTAAAAGGTTATTTTCCAAACCTCTCTAACTTTTGAAAAAAAAAGTTGTCAGTTTTTAGACACAATTTTATTTACTTGGTTATGGGAGAACTTATGGGAGAAAGTAAAGAATCAGACACATAATATTAACATGAAGTTTCAGTCCTAAGTCCACTAAATTTTCAGTAGTACCTGAGAACATTTTCATGAAAGCTTGTTGTAGAGCTGCAATGAACTAGACTAGAGCCACAGCTATTTAGCATTGGTCACTATTTTGTTTCTGCAAAGGAAAGCTATTTGAAAACATACACAGCTCAGATCAATGTTTTTCATGAATGCATTCTGAAGACACAGGAACAAGAGCAACACAATGCCCATTATAATAGTCTTTTCATTGGAACACACTGTCCTAGGAAAGATTCATACCAAGTTACTAATACAACCTTTCACAATTTTCCATACATCATCATCACTGATCCTCTTTTTCTCTGCGTGGGAAGAACACTGTATCTAAGCTTGGTGCCAGGAGTCTGTCTGTAAAATACTGCGATTCAAACTGCTAACATAAGGCTCGGATGTACAAAAAGGGAGAAATAGTATGTATCTACATAGCTATGTCTCCCAGTACTATCTCTTCTGGCACATCAGCCAAATCTGAATCAAGAGGGATATCATATTGCTGATACTTCTTTACTGCTGCTATTGGGAACTATCCAAGAAGAGCACATTTTTTCTGACAAAAGAAGACAGGGTGCTAGAAATGATAAAACATGCTCTTATTACTAAAGAACTCCTGTGATATTCTATTGCTATCCTTTTTCAAATGAAGAGTTCTCATGTAGACAACAGACAACACCATTGCCTACACTATTTCATTAAAATGTGTTATTTTAGTCATTTGTGAATCAGAGATACAGTAGTTTCTGTGGAATAAATAGTTAATAAAATCAATTGCTTATTTAAATTAATATGGGACAAACAAAAACATCTGTATACTACTACACGTGAGAAGCTGTTCACATAAAATCAGTAATTTTTGTTTTGGGAAACCAGAAGTACCATTCAGATTCTAGTGTCGAATGCTATGCTTTGATCCTGATTGGATAATACCCTCACAGCCCTTTTCTAATGTAGGTTGAAAGAATGCCCCACAGACTGCCTTACTTAAGGAGACCATTCAATGTGGTGACACAAATAGATGTACAAAAACACTGCATGACCCAGGTTTGCCTGGATATGGCCCTTTTGCTTATTTCTATGGCTATTTGAACACTGGTTGTTCTCTGTAAAAAGGCCATAACCCAAAGAAATATAATATTGTAAAGTATAGTCTCTGGTAACTTTCTCAGCCATCCCTCATTAAATAACTGGAACCAGTGAAGCCATCTCATGGCAGTACTTGTAACTTTATGCCTTAGAGTAGTTGCTCAGAAAGTAGGTAGCAACCTTTACTAATCCAAGATCATGCACATTTTAAATTCAAACCTGAAAAACCTTTAAGGATTCATAAGGTCCTACATTTTCACACAGAACTCACTTCAGATCTAAAGTCTGCAAAAAGCTTCTAGAAATCTCAGTGGTTCTGTTACTTCAACAAGGGAGAAGTATAGAAAGTGATAAGGCCTCTTTGACAAGAATTTTGGTAATGAGGGGAAGAAAGCAATTGGACAATTATTTTTCAGTTTTCTTTTAATTGATCCAGATAGGTAATAGAATCAAATTGCTATTTCCCAAAGTAATATTAATACACACATAAAAAGCTTATGCTGAATAGGTAGTGTTTGTATTCTCAACCTCATCTTACTATAAAAAGAAGTAGAACAAAGGGGAATTATATTAAGGCATTAAATACTTTCTGGAATGAAAAACACGGGTTTAAAGTACTTGCCTCTCTGAAACCAGAACTTATGGCACTTATTACAGGTAAAATTCCTAAATTGTCACTTTTGTATGTAGTCTATTCTAATCTTCCTTTCCCTGTTGTCTTTCCTCCACCAAATTAAAAAAAAAAAAAATTAAGTTGCCTATTTATATTTCTTAGAGAGAGGAAGAAATATTCAAAGTAAAAATATTATTTTAAAACATTTCCAAATGATTAAAATAAAGTATACCCCCAAATGTTCAATTCTTGTCCTCAGTCGTAAGGACAAGAATTATTTCCATTGAGCAAAGCTCCATTCTCACCAGGCTTCGGGCATTTATCCCAATGTACACTGTAAGCATGTCTTGTGATCATGTCTATCTAGAATCCTTATTGTTTAGAATAATATCTGGTACATAGTGGGAGCTCGATAAGTAAAAATTGTTGAATGTAGCACATACCTTCTTCCTTTGGTGGCAATAAACTCACAGTTTAAGAAAGACTGAACTGAAACCTGTATTATATATGCCACCTAATTAGGGTTTCATACAGCATCACTTTTTCATATGAATTTTATCCTTTGGTTGACTCATCCCAGAATCCCACTTGCATTTTTAAACTATAATCATATTTAATTCATGATGACAAGATTCTCAATGCCCAGTAGCTTAAATGGAAGCTACTTTCCTAGCGAAGGCTCTTCTTTGGGAATTACAAATCTGTATAAGCAAATGACAAGGGAAAAATATTTTGGCGAGGAAACAACTGCCACAGAACTTTCACACACTTTCATTTAAGAATAAACAAAAAGGAATATTGTCTGTAATTAATCACCTATGACACAACCAGGTAGTGGTAGTGGTGGAATCCTACCTGACTCCCTGGCATATGGGAGAGTTATGCCAAGAGAAACTGCTATTCTGAACAGGGGGTTGCTGATGCCCCACACTTCTCACCTTCCTAAACCTTAAGCCATTGGTTTATGCTTTTCATCAAGTGTTTCTGAGCTATTCAAATCCATTTTCCTCTCCTTTAGCACAGCTGATTGAAAACTGACTGTATTTATCAAATCTGTTTGGAAACTTCAGAATGAACAAAACCTCCACAATCACTACCCCAAACACCCTACTTTCATATTTTATCTTAAGTGACTTACATTTGATTCTTGGAAAATCAGGATCTGAGAAGAGACGCTCAGATTTGAAAGGGACTGCCAGCTACTTTTCTACTTGCATTACATTCTCTTAAAGTTTAAAATAAACCATCGTAAAAACAAAGTGGTCTTCTCAATTTCTATTTTCTCTAGACCTGTTCTCATGTATCTTGCCATAGCCTCTCATAAGTACTTGCCCACCTTTAACTCTCTTTTGATACCTGTTCAGAAACTCATTCTTCCACCCAGCCGTTCATTCATTCAACAGCTTATATGTCGAGCAACTCCCAGTAGCCAGACACTCTGCTACATTCATACAACTGTGAATAAAAATATCCATGGCCTCTGACCTCATTGTCTACTGGAACTGCAAATAATCAATCACACAAATAAATGTTACATTTTAACTGTTGTAAGTACTACATGAGAGAAGTACAGGTTGCTATATGATTTAGGTGAAAAGAGAGGCAATATTTTAGGCAGAGAAAATAGTATTTTCAAAGGTCCTGTAATTGGAGAGAATTTGGTATGGTTGAGAAAACAAATGCCAGTACATAGAGACTGAGGGAACATGCTTTAAGCTGGGCTAGAAACAGAGATGCAGAGCCTTGTGGTCTATGTTAAGGACTTTGGTTGTTTTTCTTTGTTTTGATTTTCCTGGGAGCAAAGAAAAACCACGGAAATGTTTTGCAGGAGCCAGAATTAATTTTATGATTCCAGTAAAGAGGCCATGGCAGTTGTTCAAAAAAGTGATGATTGCTTAAAACTGGGTGATAGCAATTGAGGAGAAAAGAAGAGAAATTCTGGAGACATTTAAAAGGTAAAATAGACATAAATGGGGGATGGATAGGAGTAGAAGGTAAGGAGGCAGTGTCAAGGATGATTCCTAGATTTTTGGGTTGTAAAATTTGATGGCATCATTCACTGAGACAGAAAACATAAGACAAAGACCAAGTATGAAGGAGAAGATGATGGATTTGGTGTTAGACATGTTGACTTTGAGGAGCTTTTAAAAAGTCTACATGTAAACGTTAACTGGGCAGTTGGATCAAAGCTGTGCAGTTCAGAGGAAAGATCTGGCCAGGAAATTTAAATTAATGAGACACGAAAGCTGAGTAATTGGGCAACGGGTATAAAAGAAGTTCTCTCGTGAGAGTAGAGAGCAGAGAAAAAAGAGAACTGACTGCACTGTGAAGGGGCCTGCCAAGGAAAGAGTGGCCAGGGAGCTTAGAGGAAACCTAGATGAGCATTGTCATAGAAGCCAAGGGAAGAGAATATCGCAAGAAGCAGGGAGTAGCTGTCAATGTCACTCATCAAAATGTTCTTTTTTTAAATTATTATTTTAATTTTTCAATTTTTAAATTATTATTTTTTTACAAAATGCTCTTTTTCTCAAGATTTTGTAAAGTTTCAACCACATTCACTGTCCAAGTCACCCCAGCCTCTCTAGCACAGGTATCTACATTGCACCGCAGTAAAAAATGCCCCGGTAACTACATGAGAGCATCTCTGCAAAGTTTTCCCACCAGCTCCTTTGATGATGATAACAGGGCCTAGGGAGACCTAGGAAACAGGAAAGAAATAAATAACCTCAATGAAAAGAAAAATGAAAAACAAACAATAACAAATACCAAAGAGAGACTGAAAAGGCTGAAGGAAAAGAATGGCTTAAGCAGGTCAATTAAAAAAAATCCCAAATATTCAAATAAAACAATATAAGGAAAATTTGTTTGAAGCAATATTTGTTTTAAATAAGTTCCTACTAAGTATACTGCCACACCAAGTTTTGATCCCTTATAGACACTTGCTGATTGCCAACCCAGGAAACTATTCCTGTTTCATAGACTAATGATGTCAACAAAAAGTTGAATGCCTGATTTACCCTTTCAGCAGCCACTGATTTTAATTATTTCTTTATAATGTATTAAAAGCTAATGAGGTGATACACTACAATAATGCATACTTTTCAAAGAGAAGAGTTAGAAAAGACCAACTACTACAATATCAAAAATGGCAACTTTTAGTAATTATCTGACCAACTTTAGCATGCTTCTATAAATGCTACAATGCAGGGCAAGGCTACAGGTCTTCAGATATTAGATATTTGTAAGAAGACTAATATTTGAAAATATTAAACTGTTGTATTTACATTCCTCTTGCAAATAAATCAAATTTGGTTCCCCAGCTGCCATTCTGTTTCTATGGACCCAAGGAAGAGGACAGAGTTAATGCTAGTGAGGAAGAGAGACTGTAACACAGAGAAATACCTTTACTTCTAGACAGGAGGAAGAAAAGAAAGTCTTCTGGCTCAGGGGATGGTAATTCCATAGTCATAGAAGTCAGGATTGATACCAACTAAGGTAACAGAGTCCACGGGCTGCATTCATTTGAGACCTCCACAGCCTAAGGGTTTTTATCTAAGACTATCCCTTCCACACATCCAGGTACTATCTTGACAGTTCATTCAAAAAGGGATGAGAACAGGAAACAGCTTAATAGGGAGCTGAGCTGATTGTCTAGAACCAGAAGAGATTAGGATACCTTTAACTGACATCTCTGAGGTTATTTTTATGTTTATTTGTTTTTGTTTTGTTTTGTTTGTTTGTTTGTTTACCCAGAGGGTCAGGGACTTAAGAAGCTAAATTAAATCAGTTTTAAAAAGAAAAAAAATTATGTTCTTTATATATTTGAAGAATAGTGTGTCACTTGGGACTCTGCTACTACATAAGCCTAGCAGAGAGGCTGTTTCTCCCAACAATTTGTAAATTAATGTATTAACAACATAGTTTTTGCACTTCCATTTGCTAGGCGTAGATAACAGATATCAGCATAGTAAACCATTTCCTGGTAGGTTTTCTGTGGAAGAGGAAGTGTAAAACATGCAAATGATCTTGTAAAGCTCAAATATATTCATTTATCATGGCAAATATTAACAAAAAGTTTTATCTGAAATATGATTATTCCTTTTTTTCCCCATTGCTGGTAGCACTTAAAATTGGACAATGATTTTAGAAAGCAAAATGGCATGCATAGTTAGGGTTACAAGTACTTATTAGAAACAGCACTTTTTTCCTTAGATTGTATTGAACATAAAGACATATCACAAAGATCATATTAAATCAAATATATGGCATTCCTGTCACATTTTAAGAGGTCTAAGAAAATGTTCATCTTCAATTAGGATGAATTCTGTTGCAAACTGCAGAAAACCAATTCCAAATGGTTTAAACTAACAGAGATGAATTCTCTCACAAAATGGGAATTTCCATGTTAGGACAGATGCAGGATGGTTATTTCATTCAGCAGCCCAACAATGTCATCAAGGTTCCAGTTTCTTTTCATCTTTCAATTTGTCATATTGAGCACACTGCCTTTAATCAACAGGTTTCTCTCTTCATGATTACAAGATGGCTGCAGGAGTTTCCAACATCACATCCTCAACAAAGCAATGTCCAAAGTCCAGTGGAGGGAAAGACTCTTCCTTAAGGTTTATTCAAGAATAAAACTTTCCCAGAAGCACTTCAGCTTAAGAAGCCTTCCCCTCATATTTAAACTGCCAGAATTTTATCACATGCCCATCCCTAAACCAATCATTAGCAAGGGCAAAGGAATTACCATAATGACTTGGTTTAATTAAGACTTACTTTCAGGGCTAATACTGGGGGTGAAAAAAAGTGGGGTTCTGTCAGCAAGAATGAAGAGGAGGGGATGTTTGTAAAGTAAGTAACCAAGAGGGCCTGATAACACATTTCTGAAAACCAAAACAAAACTCTCACAATTCTAAATTTAACCAATTGCAGATAATCTTTGGGCAACTGGATTCATTTCAGTGTATTGATCTGGAATGCTCAGAATTTTTTAAATCTTTGTCTTCTTATCTAGTAAGCTAACAATGTGGATTATATACTCAAGACACTATATGCAGCATTTCTTAACTAGGTGCCAAGATATACTAAGGTTTAAGGGGCCAAGGATAGATAAAACGCTTATTCTTAGTTTCACAAGTTTGACAATCTTGAGGGAATTAAGAGATGGAGAGCAAATGCAATTATAAGTTAACAAAAAGGCAACTGTGCCTTTTGAAAAATAAGACTATTTCTTTTTTCTAAAGGAGAGGTACAACAGGCATGGTGTACTTACATTTAATGATGGAATCATATAATTGAACTATTATGATCAAGGGCAAAGTCAGTCTGCATCTCCCCACCTCCTGTCCCATAGTGATTTGACATCTATCCATTTTCATAAGACTTCAAATTCATTAAGGGAACATTTCAAAAGATTTGCATTCTTTGCCTTGAATTTTTAAGAGAAACTATAAAATCAAATATAAAATTCTTTGGAATATTCTTTTCCTTTCACTTCACAAACATCTTTGTTACAATCTTAGGCAGTTATAATAAAGCTCCTTGTTTGCTAGTCTGTCTCCAGCTATGAGACTGTTTTAAAGACTGGAGCCTTGATTTATTCTTCTTTGTATTCCCAAAGACCACCTGGCATAGGAATTGGGTACTCGGTGAATGTTGGCTGAAATAGTTAGTTGAATTTTATTATAGTACATGAGTAATAACCTTTCATAAAGGACCTATTCTTACAAAAATAGCTCCAGAGCATTGAGTCATTTTTCCCTTTAAGGATTTTATTTATATATTTTTAAGGCTATCAAACCAAATTTATCCCATTGTAATTTTCCAACTTCCATTCAAAGACAATATTAATAATTCAAGAAAAGGAATGACTCTATAAGGGTTGTCTTCCTTTTGTATCTAAACTCCCAGGGGTGGATACTTGTCATATATTTAATGGGGTTATTATTATAATGAACCAAATAGCTGTAGAAACTGCAAATGTCCATTTTCTAGATAGGTTTTACTTGTCATCAGTTCATACATTATAAACATAAATACTGCACTTCAGTACATAGTATCCTTCTTTAAGCCTGCTTGGAATATTCTAGTACTAAATGTAAAACTAACTTCAGTGCTTTAAAATCAGCTTTATTTTCTTATTTTTTAAAATATTTTTACAAATACATATAAACACTCACATACAGCATGATAAGTATGATTGAATGAAATGATCCTAAATTATCATCACAACATAGTGAGGTTTCTATAGTCAATGGCCCTTAGTTGATGTTATAAATAAATTTGACTTTTTATATCCAGTGGTTATACAACATAAACTGTATAAACAATATAAACTATTTCAAGGTGACCATATAGTTTATGAGGGCAAGTTTCTTTTCACAGAAGTATTTCCACTGATAAATGCAGAAGGAATGACAATTAACAACTGCTAAAGTCTCTAGGCAATGATGATCAGCTAAAATCAACAGGCAAAAAGCTGATAGCAAATTTTATAATGGATTAATCAATCTGACAATTCCTAACACAAAAATAGTATTTACATCACAAGAGAGATAATCAGATATTATATATCTCGGTTGGTAGTACGTAACGCTACTTGTGTATGAAGTATCCTTGCCAAAATAATCTAAACTAAATCTGATCAATCCTCCAGATCCAACCACAGTTTATGAGAAATACAGGTGACAGAGGAACACTTTAAATGATAATATAGTGATGCAGTCAGTAAAATCCAGAATGTAGAAAACACTGTAAGGTAAACACCTGGCTTTAACAACAAATAAGTTATTACTGGAAGTACATAAAGCAATCTATTAAGTGCTCTTGCCAAAAACCTCAATCCAAATTTCATCAAGCCTCTAGATATACCTATCAGTACAGAAAATACTGGACAGAGGGACATGTTAAATGATGCCATCAGCAAAACCTAGAATATGGAAAATTCTTTAAAGCAAACATGCTGGTTTCTTCATAACTAAATTAAAAGGAAAAAGAAAGAAAGTGAACCTCAAGATTTTTATGAGAGACCTATCAACAAGATTCATCTATGAATCACATTTGGGTTCTGATGTAAACAAACCAATATTTAAAAAAATATAGCAACAAGAGAAATTTGACACTGACTGGAGATTTGATATATTAATGGTGATATTGGTGAATGTGGTTACATTAAAAAATAAATTATCTTGTAAAAATACACATTGAAATACTATTAAATTAAATTAAATGTCTAGTAGATGCTTCAAAATAATGCAGTGAGTGTGTTAAGGGAGGAATAAAATAGGTGGGTGCACAGGTAAAACAAGATTGCCATGAGTTGATAATAATTGATTTGTATGTGGATGTTCATTATATAAGTCTTCCAATTTTGTATATATTAGAAGTTTTCCCATTAAAATATTTAAAATATTAAAAGGATACAGTCTGACTTCAAGAATCTTCAATACCAACCAACAAAACAATTACGCCAACAGTCAACAAACTGAACAATAAATACATATTAATTCTATATAAATTTTGTTCCTGGGGCATAAAAATAAACACAAAAATTTCCCTTCCTTCAGAAACTTTAGAATCTAATGAGGAAGACAAATCCTACCTTCATGACAAAAGACAGGATTGAAAGAAGATGCATTTATCTTACAATTTTCAACTTGCATCCAAATGCCACCACTTGTAAGGCACAATGAATTAGTATATTTTATAAAATCTGTAATTATCCTGTGAATGTCACTGTACATTTCACTGCAGTATTTCTATAATGAAAGTGTTAATTTGCTTATTTAATACTTAAAATATATTAGTCAAGGTTTCTTTAGGAAAGAGAAGCCACAAATAAAGGGGGTGGTTGAGGGGAATTTAAGAAAGGAACCAAGAACAAAGATGTGTACTAGGTTAAGGAAAACATATAAGGGATGTAGGAATCCCAAGGATTTAAAATCAGGAATCTGTTATTGCCCAAACTCCTACCAAAGTAAGAAGAGGAAGAGTTACCAGAACTAGAGAATGCTAGAGCCACAAGAGAAGACTGACAGGAGCTAAGGTCATAGGTGGAGAAACCCAGTCATGTCAACCCACCATCTAACAAGGAATGAACCAAGGAAACAAATGCCCTGATACCATTCTCCTCCTGCCCTCCAGGCTTCTGCCAATTCCTCCCACTGAATAAAGTCAATGGAGGGGAGCAGTGTAGCTCAGTTGTTGAGTGACTGCTTCCCATGTATGAGGTCCTGAGTTCTATCCGTGGCACCTCCTGAAAAAACAGTCAATGGAAGCCTGAGTGCAAAGGAGCCCATTGATGCTTTCCATAAAGGTCAGTCTCCTAGAGTATGGAGTAGGCTGGGAAAAGGGGAAAGTATATCTGGAGGAGCGAATGGAGAATATTTAGCATATCAAATACAATTTTGTTATCATTATCCTGTTTTGCTATTTCTTAACATTTTAAAAATTACAGAATTGGAGCTTCAAAAACAAATAGAAGTGACCTAGGCTATAGCATCTGAAAGGTCTGAAGAGAGGCTGAGGATCTACATTGGAGGGAAGAATTTGGATAAACACAGTGGAAAGGTCATCTGACCGAGAAAACAGAGATGGGAGTGAATGTGGCAGAGGGAGAGACAGTGTGGTAACTGGACTAAAATGCTCAGAGGTTACATTTTAGGGACTCCAGTGAAAGGAAGTTGGATTGACTGAGTAAAGCCATATAATGAAAGATCTTGACAGATGAAGAGAATTTAGAATTGATCTGTTGAGATATAATGTTAGTCATGAGGAGTGAGGTTCAGGGCATGAAATCATGAGTGCAGACCTTTCAGAAGAATGCTTTGCTAGAACTGAGAATGAACAATGAGGATATAATGAGAGGGAGAAGAGACAGAGTCGGGAAGCAAATCAAGAGATATTGCTAGCAATCTGACTTAAGTCAATAATAGGAGAGTAGATGTGGAAATTCACCCATTCATCCAACCATATGTCTATCTATCCTACAAATATACACTGAGTCTACTATTGCCAGACATTGGTCTAGGCAGGGGGGATTCAATGTCAAGCAAAACCAGCTGTGTTTCTCACCCTTGTGTAATCTACAATATCACGGGGAAAAAGAGACACGAATTTTAAAAATGACACTAACAAATGTAAAATTGTAGTTGTGAAGAGTGCCCTGAAGAGGCAGCATGCGGTGCTATGAGAGCTAAGATAGCTCTCTGAAGGGGTGGGGTGAAATAAGGGGCAAGGGAAATGGAAGGCAGTCAGGAAAAACTTCCCTGAGAAAATGGTGCTCAGGTTGAGACCTGAAAGTAGGGAAGTGTCAACCAGATTAAAGGGAAGAGCAATCAAAACAAGAACACAGCATGGGCAAGGACATATGTTGTGCAGGGGAGTGTAGCAAGTACAAAGGAATGAAAGAAATCAGTGTAAGTTAGAACAGAGAAGGAAAGGGAAAATGAAAGAATTGTAGACACCTAGAATTTAGATCATTAACGAGGTAAAACAGTGTAATGTGTACGACCATTTTAACCAAGGAGATGAGATGTTTACCAAAGGATAAATTCCTTTGAAGTCTGTCTAATCAATCTGTATATGCTAATGTGTTCTGGGCCTTGACCAAAGCACACAACCAATATATATCTATTCTCAACAATATTTATCAATGTCTACTAAATATCAGAGCTCTGCAAGGCACTGGGATGAAGCCTTTACTAGACAGATAATCTTTATTATGTCATACATGTCATCAGATTAGTTCACTTTCCTAGATGT
Organism: Cabassous unicinctus; assembly: GCA_029593785.1. Lineage (NCBI taxonomy): Eukaryota > Metazoa > Chordata > Mammalia > Cingulata > Chlamyphoridae > Cabassous > Cabassous unicinctus. The sequence continues at coordinate 12,377 of JAQZBX010087285.1, forward strand.
ACCCAAAAGCAGAAGAAATAGCTAGGCATAGAGTCATGGAAGATGAATTAATCAACAAATATTCGCTGAGAATTTTCTACATGCAAGACATGATACTGTACAAACAATATTTTGACTGCAGGACAGGTGAAAGCTGGCTTCCTTTAAATATAGTTGGGGTGTGTATTAGTCAGGGTTCTTTTGAGAAACAGAATCAACAGGAGATACCTGTAAATAGTATGAGATTTATAAGATTCTCTCACTTGATCATGGGGATGCGCAACTCTAGGTTTCGCAGGAACCTAGACAATCCGATGAAAGTCCAATGAAGGTCCTTGATGAGTTTCCAGATGTTGGCTGTCCAAATACAAGCTAGGAAATTCTCTCTGAATGCTGAAATCACTTCCCCTTTTAAGGCATTCAACTGATTGGATAAAGCATCACTCATTGTTGACAGTAATCTACCTGGTTGATGTAGATGTAATCAGCCATCTATGTAGTAAACTCATTGATGACCAAAGCCCATAATTG
>JAQZBX010087286.1:0-12914 GCA_029593785.1 Cabassous unicinctus
TTTCTAGGTGTCCAGTGGTGTGGGGCCTGTCGAGCTATCCCTTCTAAAGTGAAGGATAAGCTGCTGCATCTGGCCTCTCCCACAACTGAGAAACTGGCACAATTCCTAGTTGTCCTCTTCGGATTTTGGAGACAACACATTCCTCATTTGGGTGTGCTACTCTGGCCCATTTACTGAGTCACCAGAAAAGCTGCTAGTTTTGAGTGGGGACTGGAACAAGAGGAGGCCCTGCGACAGGTCCAGGCTGCTGTGCAAGCTGCACTGTCATTTGGGCCATAAGATCCAGCAGATCCAATGGTGCTGGAAGTTTCAGTGGCAAATAGAGATGCTGTCTGGAGCCTTGGGCAGGACCTTATAGGGAAATCACAATGCAGACCCTTAGGATTTTGGAGTAAAGCCCTGCCATCCTCTGCAGATAACTGCTCTCCTTTTGAGAAGCAGCTTTTGGCCTGCCACTGGGCCTTAGTAGGGACTGAACGCCTAACCATGGGCCCCAAAGTTACCACGAGACCGGAGTTGTCTCCCATGAGCTGGTTATTGCCTTACCATAAAGTTGGGCGTGCACAGCAGCACTCCATCGTAAAGCGGAAGTGAAGTATACGAGATAGGGCTCAAGTCGGACCCACAGGCACAAGTTATATGAGGAGGGGGCCCAAAAGCCCATGGTCACCACCCCTGCCATGTTACCTTCTCTTTCCCAGCCCACAGCTTTGGCCTCTTGGGGAGTCCCTTACAATCATTTGACTGAGGATGGGAAAACTCGGGCCTGGTTTGAGATGGTTCTGCACGATCTGCAGGTGCCACCCGAAACTGGACGGCTGCAGCATTGCAGCCCCTTTCTGGGAGGCCCCTGAAGGGCAGTGGGCAGAGCTTCGAGCAGTGCACCTCTTGTTCATTGTGCTTTGAAGGAGAAATGGCCAGAGGTGCGTTTGTACACTGACTCATGGGCTGTTGCCAATGGTTTGGGCTGGATGATCAGGGACTTGGAAGGAACATGATTGGAAAATTCGTGACAAAGAGGTCTAGGAGAGATGTATGTGGATAGACTTTTCTGAATGGGCAAAAAAACATGAAAATATTTGTGTCCCACATGAATGCTCCCCAGGAGGTGATTCAGCAGAGGAGGGTTTTAATAATCAAGTGGATCAGAAAACCCACTTTGTGGCTAGCACTCAGCCTCTTTCCCAGCCACTCCTGTCATTGCCCAAAGGGCTCAGCAACATGGACTTCCCCTCACCAAGGCTGACTTGGCTACAGCCACTACTGAATGCCCAGTCTGCCAGCAGCAAAGACCCACACTCAGCCCCAGCTTTGGCACCATTCCTCGAGGTGACCAGCCTGCTACCTGGTGGCAGGTTGACTACACTGGGCCACACCCATCACAGAAGTGGCAGTGGTTTCTTACTGGACAGACGCTTACTCCACATACACATGCGCCTTCCCTGCATGCAATGCTTCTGCCAACTGCCCGCCGTGGACTTCAAAATGCCATGGAGACGAGGAGAGTGTGAGCTGAGATGCCGAGGCCTGCAGACCCACGGCCGGCAAACGCACCTAGTCCGATGATGCCCAGGGTCTCTCCGCGGATCCTGGCGGCCCCAGAGGCCACCTCACGGATCTGCTCGACGCTCTGGACCCGCGTGCCTTCCCGCAGCGCCTGGTGCAGCCAGGTGGTCCGCCGGTACAGGTTCAGGATGTGGCACAGAGTCGAGTCTGCTGTCTCCTCCACTGACGCTGCTGGCACATTGCAGACCGCAATGCCTGAGGACACAGGGACAAACACCTGATGGTCACCACACCCTCAGGCCCAGCCTGCCAGAACGGACGCTGCAGAGAGGATGGCCAGGCCAGGCAGTCCTGTGTGCACAGCTGCACGCAGAGAAGCCAGCGTACCATCCAGGAGGCTGCCAAACCAACCACATCGACCACGAATGCTCAAGTGAGAGAGGGCATTGGGGCCATCGGGCCACCTGCTCTGGGCGCCACCAAGCCCGTGTGTCCAGCGCCCCTTTATTCCCCCCATCCCATCTCCACGGACACCTCGGGGGGGAGTGGAGGAGCTGCGTGGCCATGATCTCCGGAGCATGGACTTGAAGGAACTGTCCCTGGGCTGAAGGACGAGGCTTGAACCCGCTAAATCACACAGGAAACGGGCTGGCAAATGCCAGTGCACCCGGAGTGGCCATCCTAGGGAGCAAGGCTGACAGGCACGGTCCTCCCCAATACCCAGGGCGCTGCCTAGGGGCAGGCAGACAAGGAGGGTGCCAGTGGGCAGTACGAGGGGATGAGCAGTTTGGGGCTGGTACACGTTGGCGTGCAGGCGCAGCTTGCCCGAAAGCATGCTGTCAAGACCGTCTCAGCGGTGCAAGCGCTGACTCAGTTTTCAGAGGAGAAAGAAAAGCAGTGTCAGCTCCAGACAGCGTGTCCACCCTGGGCTGAGGCGCTGATGGGGCGACACCTCACTTGACTGGGTTTGACCGGCACGTAAAGAAACAGAGGACCAGAAAGAAAAACCAGGATGGGCCGCAGGCAAGCGGTGAGCCGCACAAGCGTGTGGTTGGGTGCAGCTTGGCCAACCATTTAGTGTGGGTATGAGCGTGCACAAGTGTGTGTGCATCTGTGTGTACCGATGTGGGTGTGTGCAGCTGTGTCGATGTGCATGTGTGGGTGTGTGCAAGTGTGCGTGTGCACACGTGCACGGGTGTGTGCAAAAGTGTGGATATGTGTACATGTGCAAAGGTGTATGTGCATATATGCGCTAATGTGGATGTGTGCAAGTGTGTGCATGTGGGTGTGCACTGTGTAACGTATGGGAGCATGCAATTTTGTGTAGTGCATGCATGTGTGGATGTGTACAAGTGTCTGCGAGTGTGCCTGTATTCACGTGTGCACATGGGTGTACACGTGTGTGTTGCATGAGTGTGTGGGTGCATGTATTTGTACATGTGGGTATGCGTTCCGGCTGTATCTGGAGACCCGACTGTCTGATGCCCTCCCACTCAGCCCGGATGGGGTCCTTTGCCCACCCCGGGACTCCCCGACGCTGACTGCAGGGACGCTGATGCAGTGACAGCAGAGAGGCCCACGAGACAGAGGGGATTCTGGGGCCCAGGGCGTCCCCCGCGTCCCTGCCCTCAAAGCGCCAAGTGGCCCAGGGGCCCAGGCACAGCCTCGGCCACGAACTCCCAGCTTGTCAGTATCACTGTCAGTCATAAAAGGGGACCCTGAACAGAATTCACATTATCGTAAGGAAAACCTCAGTGGGTGGAAGAGAGCAAAGCGTGATAGAGACCATCCCACGGAAGGAGAGGGTGAAAGCTCCGAAGGCGCGCAGAGCCAGAGCCATCCTACCCAAGTCGCCGGCCGACTTGATGTCGACGTTGTCAAAGCCGCTGCCGATCCGGACGATGATGCGCAGGGCCTTGAACTTCTCCAGGTCTTCTCGCGTCAGAGTGATGGTGTGGTACATGAGTGCGCCCACGGCTTCGTTCAGTACCTGGCAGGGGACACAGCGGGCAGCCAATGACCAACTGTGCAGCCTGGAGGGCGTCCGCGGTATCTCAGAATCAGGCAGCTGGAAGCCCACTGGGAAAGGATTGCTCCACGTGGGAGGGGCCACGTGGAGAGGCCACAGACCCCAGGGAGAGGCCACAGGCCCCAAGAAGAGGCCACAGAACCCGGGGGAGAGGCCACAGGCCCCAAGAAGAGGCCACAGAACCCGGGGAAAAGCCACACAGAGGCCACTCGGGATCCTGGAAAGAGGCTGCACAGACGCTTCCCAAGCCCTTGGCCGGGGGCAGCCTCTGGACCAGCCCCTCCTCCTGTGCACATACAGGCTGCCCACAGAAGCCACAGTGTGCGCAGAACTGCTGGTTGGCGCCTCTGCCGTGCAGGGGCGCAGGGATGCAGCCAGCTCGGGACTCGCGGCTCAGCCCTCGAGGTCCCCGCCTCATGACGGACCACGTGCAGTCAGCCCACGGGACTGAGGAAACACAACCACATGGGGACACAGGGTGCGGCATGGCCGGAGCACACACGGCAGCTCATCTGTGCCAAGTCCATGGCAAGCCGGCTCTTTCCTTCGTGGTTTGCTGAGATGGACGCACGTCACTTGTGTAACTACAGAAAAAAGTTGGGACTTTAGTTCTAAGTCAGCTCTTGTCCTGAGACAACAGCAAGACCTGCTGGCACTCGTGGGCCATCAGCAAGTTCCATGAGAGACCTCGCTTCCTGCGCCAAGAGAGGACGGCTGCAAGGCCCAGGGGCCACGGTTCTGAGCCAGGCCCTGCCACGGGAGCTTGGGGCATGTGCACAGGGCCACGTGCCCACACATCCGCAAATGTGCCACCCACACGCACAGGTCACCTGTTTCCCCACACATACATCCACATTTGCCCACATATGCTCATCGCAGGCTTGCACAGGCCGCACGTGGACACCTCCACACACGTGCACCCACACACACACGCACATTTGTTCACGTGTTCACTCACATGCATGAGCATCTGTCCACACGTGCTCACCCACATACAGCATTCATACACACGCCCCTTCTAAAGACCCACAGGGAGGAACTGGCGCGCACCCGAGTCCCCAGCACCCGTGCTGGCCCCGGAGGCCCCAGCAGGTTGGCTGCAGGTCAGCTGTGGGTGTTTGGCCATGTCCACGCGGCCCAACTCTGTGGCCCGGCACAGCGCACAGGGGCAAACCCAAACCTCGGCAAGCAGGCAGCCAAAGCCTGCGCCAGACCTGAGAGGCCCTGGCCACTCTGCGTGATCTCAGGGACCCTGGCAAGAATGCCCCCGGCCACGGTGGCTGCAGCGGCTCACAGCACTCAGGCCCCAGCACGGAATCGGGGGTGGAGACCGAGCTCCAGCCTGCGTGGAGGGGGCCAAGCTCCTCCAGCCTGACCAGAGATATGACAGCCCCCTCTGCCTGTCCCTCCTTGGCTCATGTCCCCCGGCCAGTGACCCAAGAGTCAGGGGGCCACATCCACAACCAGGGTTCCCGTGGAGCCTCCAGCCGGGGGCACAAGGCTCTGGCTGGGGAGACGCCAACACACCCCACATCTGAGGGGTCCTGGGTGCAGGCCTCAGCTGTCTCACCCTATGACCACGGCGGGCTGGCGGGCAGCAGGCGGCTATGCCAGACACTCTGAGACACACATCCAGGTCTCCGGTCTGCCAGGGGAAGCCTTTGCCTGGCGTGAACCGTGAGGGAAACGGCCTCTGTATAAAATGACCATACACCGGCCACAGACCCTCGGCCAGCCTCGCGGGCCTGAATGCTTGCTGAGCCCCAGGCCAGCAGCAGCAAGATGGGCCATGTGACCACAGGCCCCCTCCCCGCCCGTCTCTGGGGGCCCCACACCCCATTTGTGAACCTGGGGCAGACAATGGCTGTACTGATCCTGGATCCTAGGTGAGGGAGGTCAATGGCTGTGCTGATCCTGGATCCTAGTTGAGGGAGGTCAATGGCTGCGCTGATCCTGGGTCAAAGGAGATCAATGGCTGTGCTGACCCCGGGTCCCAGTTAAGGGAGGTCAGTGGCTGTGCTGATCTCAGGTCCCAGGTTGAGGGAAGTCGTGGCGGCGCAGCAGCTACAGCCCAGCGGCTCCCAGCAGCAGGGGTTGGACCCCCAGAGCCTTCAAATACCACACGGACGCGAGCTGCCGCCCACGACATGCACTCTGACAGGCATCTCTGCTGCAAGCATAAGGGCACGTCCTGGTCCGTTACCCCTTCCTCCTTCCGTCTACACGGGGCTACTGTTCACGACGAGCACCAGTGGAACGCACGCCTTCTCAGAACAAAGACCCTGCCGCCTCACGCCCACCATGTGCCAGAGGGCATACGTGCCACTACACAACAGTTGCAGGGGTGGCTTCACCTTGTGGAATGGCACATGCAGGGCCAGGCCAGGCCACCGCAGCTGCCCCACCCAGCTTCCTGGCCCACCCTCCCTGCAATTCCCTGGGTTCCCCTCTTGGTTGCAAAGTGGCTGCTCCACCCCCAAGTATCACATCAGCCTCCCAGAAGCCACCCTCAGCAGAGGTCCAGTCATATCTTATGCGACACCCGCCGTGTGCCAGGTCAGTGACTCACCCCCACTCCGCTCTGGCTCCCCAGCTTGAGATGGGCTGGGCTTGGTGCTGGTGAGGGCTGTCCAGGCTCAGCGCCATCTGGCTGGAATGGGCCCATGGTGCTCCCTGCGGCAGCAGAGTCGGGTCCAGCTTCTCAGCGGGGCACAGGCGGGGGCGCCCTGGCCGTGCCGTCCTGCCCACTTCCAGGGTCCATCCAGCTTCTCTCCAGGCAGCTACGCACGGCGCGGCTATGGGCCCGTCCTCCGCACAGTGCAGACACCGGGCATGTCCAGCCGTGGTCTTAGAGGGAAGTGCCTTCTGTGCGTAGCTGTGTTTCCGTTTTCTTATCTTCCCAGGCCCACAGGTATAGGCGCATTCAGGGTGACAGCAGGGACATGCACATCACAGCTTCCGGATGCTTCCGTGCTTCTCTACAGCCGACAGTCCACACAGGCCCAGAGCAGGAGGCATGGCTGAGGAGTCTGCACACTTCAAGTTTTCCCAGAAACCGCCAAAGTGCCACTCAAACCGGCGGTGCCCATTCCTCCTGCCACCCAGAGGGGGCCCCGAGGCATCCCCACTTCTCCGTGTGTGAGCTTGGGGCCTGCAGGGCCTCCCCCATGGGCGTCCTATTTAGGGGCCCTGCCCACCGTTTCGGGTGGATCTGTTGCTTTCTGTTGGAGAGAGACGTAGATGCTGACCCTTGGGCCACATCCCACGCCGCAAATACCCAGCCCCATCCTCTGACTCGGTGGTATGACGTGTTTACACACCTTGTGCCATCTTTCCTAACGGCCGCTTGGCCGAGCTGGTCTTCCCTCCAAACGCAGCTTTCCGTACAACAGGACGTCAGCACCTCCTCCCTGGACTTCCTCCGGTCCTGCAGGCACTCGCCTAAACGTGGCCCCCCACCCAGAGCCCACGTGTGCACGGGGGATGAGTCGCTTGTTTTCCACACAGCCCCCGGAGTACCCAGAACTCAGCAACTGCTCGCTGTCCCCACGCATGTGCAGGTGCCCTTGCCGTGGGTCTGCGTCTGGGCTCTGGGTCCGGCCCTCTGTGTGCGCTGGCGCCGCTGAGTTCACCTTCGAGAGTGCGGCACTGCCTTGGTATCAAACGGGCCCCTCGCGGCTTGTGGGGGCCCACGGCTGTCTGTGGCCACAGGGACAGCGAGCTGCTGTCTTTGTCGTCAGTGCTCCCGCCTACCCCTGGCCTGCAAGTGCCCGTGGCGCAGTGGCGAGGCAGGCCCCACGCGCCAGCCTGGGCGGCGCTCCCTCCCCTCCCACCACCCCACAGCCTCCCTCCACAGACAGGCGCTCGCCGCTGCCGAGCCTGCTTCTGCTTGGCTGCCTCCTCGTTAGCAGGGGCACTTCTGTGACGATTGCCGAGGCTCTGCCATCTTCTACGTATGCGGCCAGGCCACCTGCAACTGGGGCGGCCTTATTTCTTCCAGTCCACTTACACGCCATCGGTATTTTCTTGACTTACCACACTGGCTGCCGCTGCTTTTGCTTTAGTGTCTTAATGTCATTTTATTAAGTTGTCTCTCTTAGAAACAAAATCAATTGTCAAATTGTTCTTTGGCCTAATCTTTTAAAAACAACAAATCACACACTTTATACTTGTTGCCACACCTCGTCTTTGTTCCGGTTCATTCTATCTTGTGAGTGCCTCACAAGGCACCTTTTCGCGTCTCTCCTTTCATCCTGTTCTCTCCACGACTTCCGTTGCTTTGTGGTTCCTTAGAGACGGAAGGTAATCATCTCGCTGGCATTCGGTGTGATTTTAATAGTGTTCTTCGTCTGAGGGGGTCGTGGAGCCGCAGGCAGCTGTGCGGGGCTGCAGCGAGGCCCAGTGTGCCCGTCACCAGCTGCCCCGGCACACGCCTCCCAACACCCGAGGACCCTGCCCCGGACGCCGCCGGGGCCCAGCACGCCCACTAGCCAGGACCCTCCTTGCCCTGCTTCCCTCCCACCCCGCCCTGCTCCCCCGGCCACTGACCCGCACTCCGTCTCTACAGTTTTGCCGTCTCAGGAATGTTCTATAAATGGAATCGTACCGTATATGACCGTAAGTGGCCTGAGACCAGCTTCCTTCCTCGGAAGACCCCCCCAGGCTGCCGGTGTCGCGTTTCCTCCTATTCTGTGGTGTGGATGTGCCACGGTTAGCCCTGTGCCCACCGAGGACACCGGGACCGCTTCCAGTGGGGGCTACCACAACTAAAGCTGCCACGAACACCTGGGCCCTGCTGGACGCAGGCCTCCGTTCCTCCAGGTAAACGCCAGGAGGGCTTGCTGGGGCGCTCGCTACCTACACGTTCCACGCTGGCGGCAAAGCCTCCCGCGTTCCCATCACTGGGGAAGGTCTTCGTCTCTCCTTCGCTCCCAGAGGACGTTTCCGCTGGGCATAGGATTCTGGGCTGACGGTGTCTCTCAGCACTTGGAAAACAGCGCCACTTCCTGCTGGCCTCCTACCTTTCTGATGCCAAATCCATGGTCATTCAAATGGTTTTTCACCACACTCAAACTGTCACTTTTCCTTGGTTGCTTTCAAGATGTTTTTCTTTGTTTTTAACATTCAGAAATTTACGTTTTGGTTTGTGTTTATTTGGGTCTATCCTGATTGGGGCTTCCTCAACTCACTGACTCCATAGCTTTGTGCCTCTTGCAAAATTTGGGGAGTTTTCAGCGGCTTCTCCCAGTAATTCTCCAGACTCATCCTCTTTGCCCTCTACTTCCAGAGCATCAACGACACAAACTCAGATATTCCTCGGCAGCCCCACAGGCCCCTGGAGCTCCGGGGCATGTTCCTTTCCCATATTCTGCCACTGAATCCATCCATGAGCTTTTTACTTCAGTTACATTTTCGGCTCTAAGATTTCCGCTGGCTTTTTCTTTGCATCTTCTATTTCTCTGCTGATGCTTTCTGGTTTTTTGCTGAGGCTTTCCCCTCTTTCGTCTTAAGCACGTTCGCAGTTATTCACTGGAACAGATCCCCACGGCTGCTTTAGATTTTGTCAGCTAACTCTGACATCGCTGTCATCTCAGTGTTGTCACCTGTCGATTGTCCTTTTCCACTTGGTACGGACTCCTCCTGGTTCTTCGAACGACAAGTGATTTTCGGTTAGAGCCTTGACGTTTCCGTGTCGTTTTCTCAGGCTCTGAACCTTACTTACTTCCTGTCTTGGCTGGCTTTCTCTGATACCACTGCCAGCAGAGGGGGGTCCAGGGTGCCCACCTGTCCTCCTCCAATGCCCAGGGGATGCTCCTTGCTACTGGCGCTGCTGAGTGTGGGCAGACGTCTGCGCCTCCACCACCCCGGGGGAAGGGAAGGGTCCTCATTACTGCAGAGTGGAGCAGACGTCCAGGCTGCCCACGCGTCTCCACTGACACCACGGCCCAGGCCTCGCCACAGGAGGGCAGGGGTGAGGTCCTCCGAGATGCTGCTACAGCCTCGTGAGGGGAGTCTGGGCCTCTCACACTGCCTGTGCTGGGGGTAGAGCACTTATTGTCGTGTCCTGGTGCCCTGGCTGGAGAACAAGCTTTTGTTGGGGCTTTTTCTGTGCCCATCGCCAGGATTCCTGCAGAGCTCCATGGCGGTCCAAGAGCACCAAGAACCCAAATCCAAGGCTTGGCACAGACGCAGCCTCAGGCGGCAGGCGTTGGGGAGCAGCCGTGCCTCGGCGTGTCCTCCCTCCCCAGGCGGAGCCCTCCTGGAACACCAGGTCTTGGCCTGGGCAGGCCCCGCCCGGGAGGCCACCACAGCAGAGCTCAGCCTCTCAGCCGACTCTTCCGGAACAGGGACACCCTCGGTCAGAGCTGGCAAAGCCCTCCATTCCTCTGTGGCCCAGACTTCTGCTCTTGGCTGCACCTGGCACCTGCCCAGTGAGCCACTGGGTGCTTTCTGGAAGGCTTGTTTCTCTTAACTTCATCCCACTGCTTTAGCTGTCTGTATCGGAAAGATTGTTCTGAATTGCTAGACGTGACCACGTTAACGTGTTTTCCACCATGAAGAAAAGTCCTATAAATCTCCAAAGCAGGGAGCGGGTGTGACTCAAGCAGCTGAGCGCCCGCCTCCCACATGGGAGATCCCGGGTTGGGCTCCTGGTGCCTCCTAAAGAAGACAAACAACGAGCAGACAACGAGCAAAAACAACGAGCAGACGAGAAAAACAAGTGAGCAGGGAGTGGCTGTGGTTCGAGCGGTTGAACACCTGCGTCCCACAAGGGAGCTCCTGGTGCTTCCTAAAGGAAAAACAGACGACGAGTAAAAACAAGCAGACAGACAAGCGAGCCGTCTCGGCAGGGAATCTCCAAAGCAAACACGTAGTCAAGAAAGCTGTCCTTGAGCTCGGGGAGAGCAGCGTCTCCCACCACGGCTCGGCTCTCCCGGAGGTGCCGTCCAATCTCAGGAGCCACCAGCTGGGGGATGGTCCGTTACAACAAAGAACGACTCGAGAAACTACGGGAGAAGAGAAACCTACCTCACCTCAGCCGGGCCAGCGTGGCGAGAGAGGCCATTCCTGTCCTGGACAGCTCAGCCAGAAGGACCATGTGGCGCCAAGAAGCCGGCAGAGCCCCTGTGGCTAAGTGCGCACACGCTCGGACCGCGGCCCGAGTGGCCTGCCCAGGCCCCACCAGCCCCCACGTGAACTTCAGATGCCGTGGCCTCACCTTCTCGTGGATCTCCTGCGTGGACTGTGCGTCGCAGAATGCCACAGTGGCGACGTCCTTCAGGATGGGCATCTCCACCGTGCAGTCCCGGCCGTCCAGCAGCGCCACCAGGGGCCGGGGGTGCAGCGGCCCGTTCATGATCGGGGGTCGGACGCCTGTAACGACACACGAGGACACTCAGCCTTGAGCAGCCCGCGCCCCACACGCCACCCCGTCACCCCGTCACCCCAGGCACCCCGGCCACAGTCCGCACACCCAGCTGACCTCCTGGGGACTTCCCAGGCAGGTGGACGTCACATGGGGGTTTTCAAGAGGAAGACAGACCCATGTTTGTACTGCATCTCCACCTCCTGGGGTGGGGGCACAGAGACCCCAGTGGGCGCCCTAGGTGAGGAGGGTGGGTCCTGGGTGGGGAACCCCCCCACGCATTTGCTCCAGACAGCCCCCCACGTCGCCAGACACCAGGTAGTGCAGACGGCAGCGTCCTCAGCATCGGGATAACGGCCCACTGCTTCTCTTGCACCTGAAGCTACAGCACGTGGCCAGAGTCCCTGCTGGCGACCAGCAGCTGTGTCCTAAGCACCTTCAAGCTGCTGTCTCCATTTGTGGATTTAAGATGCAGGAGGCAGTGGAAGGGTTGGAACACACTGAAGCACCACCAGCAGCCCCAACCTTCCCAAAAACAGGCACTCTGCAACATGACACAACTAAGCCTCAGTGACGGGTTGCTCAGGCCGCCGCGACCCCAGCCCCAGGTGCCGGGGCAGAGGGGGCGGGGGCTTGGCGGCCAGCGCCAAGGCAGACAGGCAGAGCTGCGGCTGAAGCGCAGGGCCCGCCCACCGCCTCGCCAAGACTCGGCCCCAAACCCTTCCGGCCAACACGCAAGCGGGGAGGTACAGAGAACCAGGAAGCTGCAGTGACAGGCAGGCCTCCCGCTTCCCAGCCAAGGCAGCGCCGGCTTCCCTGCCCCGCGGCACCTGCCAGCGCAGCACGGGGGCGTCGAGGGCCGCTCGGTGCCAGGCTGGGGCAGGTAGGGCCACAGCCCACCATCACCTGCAGGCAGGTGGGCGCAGGGCAGCAGAGCAGGGCCGCTCAAGAGCCAGCGTGTCGTCCGGGGGCGAGGCCAGGCGTGCGCCATGAAGGGCACCAGGGCGTGGTGAGGCAGGCCGCGGCGGGGCCACACCGCAAACGGGCAGCAGCAGGCAGGACACTGTGCCTTGTGGCCCAAGAGCCGAAGCTGCTCCCAAGTGCCTGCCGAGCGCGAGCTGTCACCCCACATGCAGGCGGCCTGGGGCCTGTGGGCTCCGGGGGCCGAGGACACCAGTCTGCAGACAGCCCCGTGCCCCTGCGCAGACCCCACCCCTGACCCTGGGGGCCCTGGAGGAAGGCCCCAGATCCTGCGCCCTGCTCCTTCCTGCACCCCCCGCCAGTGCGGCAGAGACGGCCGAGCCCGGCCCCGGCGGTGGCCCAGGGCTCTACAAGACTGACTGCCGCAAGCCGTCTCCCGCTGTCACACTCACAAACCCGTGCGCAGTGCCACGTCGCGAGGACCGAAGCCCAGAGATGTGCAAGCCCAGCCGCCCCGGACAGCTGGACGGCAGAGCTGCCGGAAGAGACGTGCAACAGGGCCGTTCCGCTCACCAGCTCGTGTCTAAGAGGCGTCTTCCCTTTAATGCTCCGCCTGTTTCTGCGGCAGAGGTCCAACTGTTACCTGTTTAAAGCGACTGATAACACACCTTGGCTTTCTCGGGAGGAGGAAATAAGCACTTCTTCCAAAACCAAAGCATGTGAACAAAAGCCCGCCGCGTCCTCAGTAGCTTTCAGGATGCTAAAAAGGACCGTGTCACTTGAAACCGCTGCCCTGGGCGAGTTGCAGCCAACCGACTCAGGCCGCCTGGAGAGGCTGATGCGCCCCTGTGCCAGACACGCCCTGAGGGGGACAGAGAACCCCTCCAGCCACCCCCTCCTCTGGTTACCCCTTGGACTCCAGGGTAGGGTCAAAGGAGTACACGCTGCTGGTCCCACTGCACAGCACAGGGGCCGCCCTGCCCCAGCACCCAGGCCCACCCCCAGCGCCCACAGCCGCCCCCAGCGCCCAGACCCACCCCCAGCGCCCACAGCTGCCCCCAGTGTACACAGCCGCCCCCAGCGCCCAGGCCC
>JAQZBX010087287.1:0-12884 GCA_029593785.1 Cabassous unicinctus
GTTTTAATTTTCTTGATGGAAGAAAATAGTCAGAATAGGGGTAGTAAAAATAAGATATTTTATTTAATGGAGAGAAAATTAGGCTATTCCTAGCCGTTTAACATATGCCACTTAGAAGGAATATATATATATTTCTCTGATGTGGAATAATAATTAATTTAAATTTTATTTTATTAGTTAGCTAAATGATCTAACACCCACATTAGTGGGTTTGTTTTTAATTTCATGTTTGTGTGGGTTTTTTTTGTAAACTTGATTGTGTTAAAAGTGAATAAAAATAGCTGAGAATGTTATTTTGTATATTTTATACACAATGACTCCAGAATTTTGGCATGTCACAATGTTATTGCAATATGATTGAAAGGAAATAGCTTATAGTGAGGAGTCAGAGAAATCTGGGCTTGAATCCTGCCTCTGTAAATAACTATGCGAACTTTGTCATGTTGTATTTCTAACTGGGTATGAATATCCTCATATATACAAGGACTCTAATATTTTTGGCTTGCAGATTGCTATGTTGATTATGCAAGAAAATGGACACAAAATTCCCATCCATTAGAAGCCACTTATTACTAAATGGTATCTGCTATCATAGCTTTCCTTCTGAAGTTTGATGTTTGTAAAACTGTTCTCATGGGTTTCTGTTACTTTGTGTTTTCAGACAAAATGAGAGTTGAGGAAATGGTTTAGAATCTTCCAAAAGGATTATGTATTTTTTAAAAATTCAAGATCTATGTATTCTTTTCTTTATATCATTCTCCTGTTACAGAAAAATCAGCTACACATAAACACAGTCAAATCTCCTCAAATGCCAGTGTGAAGATCAGATTGATGAAGATGTTAAACATCAACTTTTTCTCTATCATGTCTCATTCCATGTAGTGAAGTAGATAATTTCACTAATGGGACATCATTTGATATGGTATACCTTCACTCATAAATCACTCTCTTAATCTATATACAGAATCAGAGACCTCAATAGTTATCAGGAAATTCTTTCTGCAAGATTATCAGGAAAATTAAAGGAAAAAAACACTATTATTTACTGACATAGAAAAGGCAGAATGCTTGAAATGTATGGAATTTTATGGCACCTTAAAGCACAGAATAATAAGCCTCTTTGGTTTTATTCACAATAGAATTCATTTTAATTATTTAATTAATTTATTTTATGTATAGTTAGTGGCATATACAAAGCATAAATAAAGAAACACTTAGCCCATTCATTGCCCAGTGTTTTAATAAAATTTAATTTTATATCTCTCCATTAATTGTGTTTCAGGTAATAAAATTTGTTGTATTTCAATTTCTTCATCCCAAACACAAAATAAAAAATTGAAATTAATACAAAATAATTTAATGCACTCATAAATAGGTACTGTACCATGATACTATGTTCATGTAGTTGAAAATTTTGAGTCTGAAAATTTTGTTCCATTCTGTTATTCTTTTAGTCGGAATGTTGAAGTTACTTTTCCAAGCTCACACTATCACTAATTCTTAAACAAGAGATTTTAATACAGGGTCCTAGAGGCCAAATATAATGTTCTTACTCTTTCATAATTGTTGCCTTCTCTGATAGTTGACGGAGAAGTGAAGGTTAGAGCCGTGATGTACCTGAAATTTCTCTTGTGTATGTCAGTCAAGTGTACTTTGTAATGAATTTCTTTTTTAGATAACTACTGATACATTTTTTAAAGTATTTTAATTTTCCTTTCACTATAGAGTTAATGAGAGAGCAAGCAAGAGAGTGAGAGTGAGATAGAAGACAGAATGTGGAATTGAGAGAGAGAAAATGAGGATTATTATTAATAGAAAAATATTTTTATGATGCACAATGCAGTAATACAAATTTATATTATTAATTGATTTTTTGTTATTTCATTAATATAACATTTCAAACTATACTAGAAATCATATTTGTGTGTCTGTTCTCCATGAATAATACACAATATTATGTATTTGCTCAGAAATCAGAAATTACCTTAATTATACCTTTTTTCTTTGATTATTCTAAGGACCAAATGTGCAATTTTAATTCTCTAGCCACATATTTACAATGCTATTTACTCTTTTTATTTGTCTTCCACATGGCCACATTGATCTGTGATAAGCTTTCATGGTGAAAATGACATGTGGTTTTTATTCTCCTTTCAACTGTAGTTTTACACTGATATCCTCATTCTCTTCTTGATGTAGGGAATACAAAATGGCAAACCTGTGTGGCATTTCATATCCTGAATATAAATCATTTGTAAGTCACTGAATGCAGCCCAGCCTTAATTATGGCAGATATTTCATTCTGTTAAACCCTGGAAAACACAGATACTAATTACTTACTAATGAGTTCGTAATATGCCAGCTATGAGTAAAGACAAACAAATGTCATTATGCTGAAATATAATGCCTAAATATGTTAAACCCATTACTGTATTTCAATCACTGAGGCATTCGGTCCAGATGTTGGGACATTAATATTTTGTTTTTGTGTTTTGAATTTAAACATTAATTTTTTTGTTTATGCACTTTTCTTTTTTTTTAATATCTATTTTTATTTGAGAAGTTGTGCACTTACAAACAAGCGTGCATATTGTGCAGAAGTCCCACACATCACTCTTCCACCAAAACCTTACATAATGGTGGAACATTTGTTACAGATTATGAAAGAACATCATCAGACTATTACCATTAACTATGGTCCACAACTTACATTTGGTATATTTTTTACCATATACCCCCTATTATTAACACATATGTTAGTGCTGTGCATTTGTTATGGTTCATGAAAAAACATTCTTACATTTGCACTGTTAACCACAGTCCATCTACCATCACATGGTTCACTGTGTTATACGGTCCCATTCCTTATACATTCTATCCAAAGTGTTCACTCAGTGACTCTCCCCTTCATCACAGTGTTATGTAGACATGGCCCCAGTAAACCTCAGTCCAAAAGAAAAAATCTCATTTTAATAATCTTATTATTGATCCTTAGTACCTTCTTTGACATTAATACAAGAATATTACAATACTGCTGTTAACTATTGTCATGAACTTTCCTTTCTTCAATTCCACCAAAGAAACACTTTTATATAAGAAAACAAATCATAATAAAATTTTTATTGTACAAAGCAATAACAAGATTTTTAACAATCAATTTATTACCGATTTAGGGTGATAATATTTTATAATTATTTTAGAATTTTCTTTAACAATGATAACAACTTAAAGGCCATTATTTATTTTTATAGAAATATATCTGGAAAATCTGTCCAATGACTTTTCAATAATAATGAATAAATGGATAGGAAACATCTTATGCAATTATTGTTAACGTTTGAAAAAACATTTACAAAGTTACAATCACTTTAAGAGACAAAAATGGACAACTTAGTGTTATGTTTTCAAGAAAGAAACTAAAAGAATGAAAGAAAAAATATTGCACTGTTTTTTTATGATACACAAGGTACACTTTCTTCCAGAATAACTTCAGTTGCCTTGTAGAAAATTATTCCAAAAGAACTAATGGGATAGGATCATTGCCAGGAAAGAACGCATCTAATAGTTTGGTGTGAAATGGCAGATATTTAAGACAAGTTGAAATCCCAGGTTTAGTCATATGGAAACATTTTTAAATGACATAACTTTCACCCTGATTTTCTCCTTTACATTTAACACAATCTTGTGAGGTAAATGTATTTCCTCCCATTTTTAAATTATGACCATTAAGTAAAAGTATTTCATGCTTATTGTAGGAAATTCCAAAATAGGATTCAGGTGTTACACTCTACTGTAGGACATATAAACGCAAAAACCCTGATATTCATGTTCTTCATGAATTTAAAGAAAATATAATACAAAAAAAGGTAGCTCAAAATTTAATTTAATTTTTTTTCTTTTTTAACATGACAAATTTAGGCAACAAATGAATGAAACCAGAACTTCCTTTTCTATATACAGGGAACCGCATCCACTTTGGGCCAAATTTCATCAATGCCAATCCAATCACTGCCTAGGTTATCACCATCCTTCTAAGAAGCAGACATGAGGATATAATTAGGTGAACTCCATTTCACCAGACAGTGTCTTACAGAACTATACATATAAACTGGGATGTCAGGTACCATCTGATTTGGATACCTACAGTATTCCATTGAAGAATGCGACTGAAGTCACCATGTTTATATTGATGGGCTTCACAGACAATATTGAGCTAAAGGTCTTCCTATTTTTATTATTTCTAGCAGCTTATCCTTATACTCTGATTGGAAATTTGGGACTGGTTTTATTGGTTATTGAGGATGCCCATCTCCACAACACCATGTTCTACTTTCTGAATGTGTTTTCATTCCTAGACACCTGCTATTCTTCAGTAGTCACCCCCAAAATGTTAGTAAATTTCCAGGCAGAGTGTACATCTTTTTCATTTCTTGGATGTGCAACAGAGATTTTTCTCATTATTTCATTAGGAACCACAGAATGCTTTCTCTTGGCTGTGATGGCTTATGATCACGACATAGCAATCTGAACTCCACTACTGTATTCAGTTAACATGTCACCCCGAGTCTATGTGCCGCTCATCATTGCTTCCTATGTTGGTGGAATTTTGCTTGGTACTTTACACACAGTTGCCACTTTCAGCCTTTCCTTCGGTGCATCCAATGAAATTAGATATGTGTTTTGTGACATCACTCCACTCCTCACTATTTCTTGTTCTGACACTCACATCAACCAGCTACTACTCTTCCACATTGCGGGTTCTACTGAGATAGTTACTATATCCATAGTCCTCCTGATCTCCTATGCTTTCATTCTGCTAGTCATTCTGAAGATGGGTTCTGCTGAGGGGAGGTGAAAAGCCTTTTCCACCTGTGGCTCTCACCGAGTGTCAGTCTACCATGGGATAATCCTCTTCCTGTGTGTGAAACCAAATTCCAACTATGATTTAGACAATGATATGATGGTGTCTATATTTTACACTCCTGTTATTCCCATGCTGAATCCCATCATCTACAGTTTGAGGAAGAAAAATGTAAAAGAAGCCATAAGAAAATTATATGAGAAAAAATATTTCAGCCATAAACTTTTTGGCATTGAATCAAAGTGAAAAGAATCTTGGGTGTCAGTCCAATTTTTCATGGTCAGAAACATGAGTAGAAAATACCTTGTTTTTAGCTTATATACCTTAGAATGTTTCCATATAAATTACTGAGTAACCCTCTTGTGCAAAATTTTATAGAAGTAGATAAACTTTGTCCTCTATATGCTTATGAATACATGTGAACATATCCATAATAAATATTTACTGATGTATCCATTTTGCTTCATATAGTCTCATATTTTTCATAGAAATTCCTCTACAATCTTTATGAAATTAATACCCTCTGAACGCCCCAATATGTTTGTCCCTATGTTTAACTTACTTCCCAAGTGCCGTCCCACATCCAGATCCATCTACGTCTCTGGACACATCTTCTGCGCTCTTTGGCTCAACACCTTAGATTTTTATTCCTTTATTAAATTCTTTCCTTTCCACTTTTCCATTACTTATATTAATTATATCTATTTGAAACTCCCAAAAATATACTGAGACTACATGATAATATTTTCAGAGATTGTAATTAAAGATCCAAAAATTTAAAATTATAGTTTAGAGAAAAAACTATAAATGGCTATAGGATGTAGATGCTCCACAGTCTTAAAGGGTTGTACATATTTTAGGGTTTCTATGATGCTGGGATATTGGCAATAGGTTCTATCTCTACTTTTACCCTTTATGTATGATGAATGACTTTGCATTTGTTAATGTTTCTCACATTTACTCCTAATAAACAAGCTACATGATGAAAATAATTTTCATTTCAACTCTTCTCTGCCTCTGCCTTATTTATACTGCTGTATTTAAATAGATTTTAAGATATACTTATTTAAGGAACCCTTAAGAATGAAAATATTGTTTTCTTACAATGAAAATGACTCTTACCCACCAGTGGTGCTTGTCTTTTGAATTCACTAAAACAACCTCATCAAAACAAGCAATTAGGGAAGCGGGTGTGGCTCAAAGGATAGAGCCCCCGTTTACCATGCAGGAGGCCCTGGGTTCACTTCCCAGGGCCTCCTGCAGGCGCTGTGGGCTGATGCAACAGGACCTCACAACAAGGTGGAGATAAGCAGACACGGAAGAAACACACAGCGAGTGGACACAGTAAAACACAAGCAGCAAGGGGGGGATAAATAAATAAATAAATAAATACATCTAAAAAAACAAGCAATTAAAACAATTTTTTTAAACAGTTAATTCTAAAGTGTGAATTTGAGATCCAAATAAAAAATTTTCAGAACATGATTTGTAATGTCTCTGATAATTATGCAAAAAAAGACTCATTTCTCTTTTGGGACAAGCTGAAGTTTGATATCAGAATATGTTCAGTGTCTTCTTCTGAAAAATGCTTCCAGTTCTAGCACAACATGTAGAATTTAGAAATAGCCATTCCTGTCCTGATGGCAAGCTAAAATATCTAAAATCAACTCCTCTTAGATCTGTCATAAATTGAGGTCACAGGGAAAATCACTCCCCCAAAACTGGAAAGACATGCAGATACAGAAATTTAGTTTATAAGGAGTAGCAACAGGGAGAGAAACTTAAATGAGACATATTAAATTTCCCTTTTTTACAATTAAATTAATTGACCTGCCTACTTGCTAAAGATAGAGTATGGAGTAACTTGAGAGTTAAAAAAACATCTGGAAACCCAAGGTTGGGGGCCCTCACATGTTTTTGCATTTTGCCTCCAAGAGTGCCAAGTTTGTCACTGTAAGGATGGTGGAAAATTCCCATTGTGCCTCCAAAAGCAGGAAGGAAAAATAACCATTTAAAATATCCACAAAGCATTCTGTTTTCCTTAACAAAGACCAGTCTTTGTTAAGGAAAATAACAAAGACAGTATTTTACCTGAACCTAACCAAACTGGGTTTTATCTAAGCCACATTTACCTGGTAGAAAATAGATGCACAAATCCAGGTCCCCTGGTATTTCCCACTTCTCACATAAGGGCTAAATAAAAAAAAAAAGAATAGTGATAGTTGTTTGTGAATTTCATAGACCAGGAATACATTTAACTAACACTTTATCATAGGATTATAGACCTTTACCTCACACTACATATTACAACACTTTAAAAGAGTTACTGTATATAAGAATGGGTTAAAACTAATATGAATTGCAAGGCTCAACCCCAATTTAAGAATGAATCCCTAAGGAAACTCAAAGAAAACTGGGACAGACAAAAGGACAACAGAAGAAATTTAAGCCGCTGAAACTTGCAGCTGCAGGAAACAATTAAACAGTCTAACTACTTATCAGATAAACATAGGCTTAATACTAAAAGTCTATTTACCTCAGTTGCATTTTCCTGATATTTCATGTGTGGCTTTCAACAATAACTCACAAGACATGCTAAAAGGCAAAAAAAGCAATCTGAAGATCAGGTCAAAATCATACCTAGACAATGGTTTGTCAGAGATTTTGGAATTAGCAGATGAAAAATTTAAAATAATTATCAATAATATGCTAAAAGCACACTCACAAACGTTAAAATTGGAAGAAAAAAATCTAAGGTAGGTTTAGAGTCACAGGACAAGTTTGTTTGTCCTGACTCCCCCGGCCCCAGGTTCTGCAGGGTAGTTTGTACGACCCACAGCAGTGGTCCATGCACATACAGGCAAGGGTCCCAGGGTGGATGCACCTTAATTAAAATTTAGATGTCTTTGTACATCAGCCCCAACTGGCTCTGTGGAACACTGAATCAGGGGCCATGTTTGGGTCTCCCAACATGGGATTTACTTGTGACTGAGAAGTTGCACAGAAAAGTATATACTAATTTCCATTATGAAAATCGTTGCAAAAATCATCAACAAATTTTGGCAAATTGAATGTGTATTAAAAGGATTACACACCAAGTCTCTTTTAGATTTATCCCAGGAATATAAGGGTGGTTCAACATAGGAAAGAAATTCAAGGTAATATACCACATTAATACATGAAGTAAAAATTACATAGTGATATCAATTGATGTAGAAAAGGAATTTGTCAAAATACAATGCAATTTGAGGATAAAATCACTTGGTAAAATAAGGATAGATGACAACTTTCTCAGTAGGATAAAAAGCACATATGAAAAGGCCACTAATATTATGCTGTGTAGTGAAAGACTGAAGGCCTTTCCCTAGAAGTTAAGAACAAGACAAGAATGTCTGCTTTACCTACTGCTTAAAAATAGTCTTTAGGATACATGTCACAATACTGTATGAATGAACTTCAGTGAAATAAGCCAGACCCCAAAATAAAAATATCGTATAATCTCACTTATATGAAATACATAGAATAAGCAAATTCAGAGAGACAGTTAGTAGATTACAGGTTATCGGGACTAAATTGTGAGGAAAATGGGGAGTTATTGCTAAATCAATGCAGTATTTCTGGTTGAGGTAATAAAAATTTTTGTAATGGATCATTACAAACTATTATGATGGTAGCATCATATTGAGAAGATAATACCTTCGAACTGTATCCTTAATTTATATTAATTTATAACCAATTTATATTAATCAGTTATAAATTCTGTCACATTTAATTGTATCCTTAACATAGTTAAATCTTGAGTTGTGTGTATGTATTTATAAGAAAAAGTCAGAAAAAATATAGGGGGGAATGTGAACAGAAAGGTGGATATGCTAAGATAGAATCATAGATAATGCTAGGTATTTAAAAAACTATAACAAATGAATAATGCCTTTAATGTGGCCTTCAGATAATTGGACATGGTCAAGGAAAGTATCAGTGAGCATGAACATATGTCAGTTAAAACTGCACAAACTGCAGAGCAAAGACAAAGTGACTGAAATATGCAAGAGAATATTAAAGAACTGTGGGGCAATAACAAAAGTTATATATAACTATAATGGGGATAACCAGAAGGAGAAAGAAATGGGGAGAGGAAATATAATTATTAATTGCTGAGAATTTTGTAAATGATTGACAGACACCAAATCACAGATTCAGGAAGCTCAAAGAACACCAAACAGGATAAATATTTTAAAAATCTACATGTAGGAATATATTAAACCTAAAGAAAATCTAAAGCAAAAAAAAATCTTTTTTAAGTCAGAATTTAGAAAAACAACTTATATATAGAAGGAAAAATAAAATGTTTAGATGTGGATACTGTATTATTTACATGATTTTTCTGTAAACCTATAACTAACCTAATTTAAAATTTCAAAAATTTAGAACATATTTCCCTGGCTTATGTATTTTGTGTTTTAATGAGGTAATCCATGTAAATTGCTTCACACATTACCCAGAAGATATAATCTGTAAATAAATGCTGGCTACCTCTGTTAAAGAATAATAAAATTATAAAAAAGTGCTATTATCAATTTTAATAAATATTCCACACCAATGCAAGGTGTTGGTGGCGGAGCAGTCTTTGGGAATAATGTATTTTATGCATTATAGTTCTGTAAACACACAACTGATTTCATAAAAGAAATTTTTAAAAAGCAAGGGTATATCAAATACTACACTATACTAACACTAATCAAAAGAGCATAATAGCTTTCTTAATTACAGAATAAGGAAAATTATGAAGGTTAAAGTAGGGCATTGTGACGGTTAGGATAATGTGTGAACTCGGTAAGGTAATATTGCCCAGTTGTCTGGTCAAACAAGCACGAGGGTAATGTAATACATGGGGATTTCATGGACTTTAATGATCAGTGATTTGATTGCATAGATGGCTGATTACATCTACAATCAACTAAGGAGATTGCTGTCAGCAGTGAGTGACCTCTTATCCAATCAGTTGTAGGCCTTAAAAGGGGAAAAGATTTCAGCATTCAGACAGAGAATTCCCAACTCTACTACAGACAGCCAGCATCTCCTGGGAACTCTTCAAGTCCTTCATTTGAACCCCTGGTTTGGAGCCTGCCTTGTGGAATTTGGACTTGTGCTCTCCACAGCTGCTTGAGAGAATTTTGTAAAATCTCATACTATTTACAGGTATCTCTTATCAGTTCTGTTTCTGTAGAAAACCCTGATTAACACAGCTTGGTACTGGGAGTAGGTCTTGAGAAACAAATTTCTGGTATTTTGTATCAGCACCCTTTTGGCAGACTAACACACTTGGCATATTTATTGAAAGTCAATTGACTCTATTTGAGTGAATCTATTTTGAACTCTTTATTCTATTCCATGGAATTAAATGTATATCTTGTCATCAGTACCACATTCTTGTGTGCATTTTAGTTTTATAATAAGTTCTGTAATCAAATTTTGTCTTCCAAATTCTTTTTCTAAATTGTTGTAAATATCTTAATTCCTTTGTTTTAACTTTCCATTTGTAGAATTAGCTTGTCAATTGCTACAAAAATGTTTGCTTAATTTTAATTGGGGTTGCAAAGAATCTTTAGAAATATTTGAGATTGCAGTTAATCAATAGATTGATTCTTTCTAAGTGGTCAACCTACTAGGATCATCTATCTTTCTTTCTTTCTTTTTTATTTCAAAATAATGTCCAGAATTCCCTATCAACTTAAAATCCTTGCATATGAGAACAAGGCATACAATGTATTTTAAACAAGTTTCTTAAAGTTTCTTATATACATAACAAGTTAATAGTCTATACATTATTACATGAAAGCCCTAACATATGAAAAGACTGTATTCTACTCAAAAAGTCTGTACTCTGCCACATTTTTATTTTCAAATATTCTATCATATAACATGTTACAATTATCTATATATTGCCAAATCTGTTCTCCTAATATTCCTATCCCTCAGTTTACATGATAATTTTTTATTCATATCTTATCACTTCTTTCAAAATCCCATTGTGTTTAAATTTAGGTCTTATTCCATTAAAAGTGTAACACTCTAAATATTAAAGGTCAAATAACTAATTTATATTAATCACTTCTAAATTCTGTCACATTTAATGCTTTCATATTATTTTGTTGTATGCCTATTACCTGGATCTTGAGAAAATAAAGCAGTTTCAATTCTCAGGAATAGGAAACTTGATTTCAGGTAATTTATGTTATTAACTTGTGTCACTTAGTTCATTGCTATCAGAACTAGGATTATGTCCTTTAACATTAGATTCTTTTTCCTATTCTACTTCATATATATTTTCAACTGAGAGATCATTTCTTTAAGAGGTCAAAGTTCATTCATGCTTTCTTTTTTTTTTTTCATGTAGTCCATTATTCCCAAACCATTCCCATATTTTCTACAGAAAAATAAATAAATGAATAAATAAACTTATACTTTTATGTCTCAAAAGAGAGTTAGTGTGTTTTCTCCCTAGTGTATCCCCTGTGGACTTCAACAATAACTGAAGAAACTGATAAAAGAATCCAAATGCGTATTATTCAGAGCATACTTTGAGTTAACAGTTCTGTTCAATAGGTAAGAAGAAGGCTTTTTAGTCACTTAAAATATTTTAGAAACTATAATCCTGACTCTCAAACTACATTTTAATACATAATTATATGCTTAATATTTAAATTTGATATAGGTGATTCCAATTAACTCATTGCTGAATTAAATAATGGAACTGCATGCCTAGACCTTCCAGAGAAGAAAACAGACTAAATAGAAGAACTCCATGTATGTTTAGGTAAATAGAGATACAATGAGAAAATTGTTTTGCTTTTCTTGATGGATGGTGATAGTCAGAAAGAGGCAGTAGAATAAGACATTTATTAAATGGAGAGAAAACTAGCTTATAACCAGGCTCTGAGTATGTGCCACTTTGTGCGCATATAATTTTTTTTTCTGATGGAGGAATAATAATTAATTTAATCATATTTTACTAGTTAGCTAAATGATCTAGAACCCACTTTAGATAGTTTGTTTTTAATTTCGTGTTTATTTGTGTGCTTTTTGTAAGCTTGTGTTAAAAATGGTTAAAAATAGCTGAGAATGTTATTTTGTGTTTTTCCTAGGGAATGACTCCAGAATTTTGGCATGTCACAATGGTATTACACTATGGTTGAGAGGGAATAGCTTATAGTGTGGTGTCAGAGAAATCTGGGCTTGAATCCTGGCTCTGTAAATAACTATGTGAACTTTGTCGTGTTGTGTTTCCAACAGGGCATGAGTTTTCTCATATATACAAGGACTCTAATATTTTGAGCTTACAAATAGCAATGTTGATTATGCAAGAAAATGGACACAAAATTCCCATCCTTTAGTAGCCACTTAATAACACATGGTAGCTGCTATCATATATTTCCTTCTTCTGAAATTTGATGTTTTTAATGTTCTCATGGGTGTTTGTTACTTTATGTTTTCAGACTATAAGAGAGTTGAGGAAATTGTGTTGAGTCTTCGAGAAGCAGTATGTGTGTTTTCATTTTAAACTTCTGGATCTATATATATTTTTACTTTTTATTCTTCATTTGTTACAGGGAAATCAGCTACATGTAAACAAAGCCAGTCTAATATCATCTAATATTTCTTACCAGTAATGCTAGTGTGAAGATTGGTTTGGTGAAGTCACTAGATGTCACCTTGTCTCTATCATGTCTCCATTCCATGTAGTGAAGTAGATAATTTCTCTAATGGGACATCATTTTATATGATAGACCTTCATTCATAAATCCCTTTCTAATCTATAGATAGAATCAGAGACATCAACATTTGTCAGGAAATTCTATCAGCAAGATTTTCAGGAAAATTAAAGGAAAAAAACATGATTATTTACTGACATAGCAAAGGCAGAATGTAGTGAAATGCATGAATTTTTATAGCACCTTAAAGCACAGAGTAACAAGATTCTTGGGGTTTAATCTCAAAAGAATTCATTTTAAGTATTTAATTA